>JAJOZX010000182.1:352500-415000 GCA_023014485.1 Bathynomus jamesi | reverse complement strand
AGTCGCCCGGTTCGATTTACACGCCAAATTATAAATTACTGGCTGATTAAATGCAACCTAGATGTTTGAATTTGTTAAAATGAATAAACATATAATTGTTAATTTGGAATTTAATCAAATAAACTATCTTAGTCTTCATATTTTTGCTTTACATCAACAGATGCCCTTTTATAAGAGAGTTCTAAATTATATATATATATATATATATATATATATATATATAACGTAAAGAACGACGCTTGTATAGGAGATATTCCGAACAAGACGAGAGAGAGAGAACGAAACAAATGAAAAAATGAGGTAACCACCCGGGAATCGAACCCGGGATCTTCCGATTGCCGGTCAGATGCGATAACCATTACACCATGGGCCTCACTCTTCCAAATGCCGTAATTCTTCTACATACTCGCAGAAACCAATGCCCCAAGGGGGCACCTCCCGCATGCCGTAACATTATATAAATTTAACTGCAAACACGCAGTATAATTAACGTAAAGAACGACGCTTGTATAGGAGATATTCCGCGCAAGACGAGAGAGAGAGAACGAAACAAATGAAAAAATGAGGTAACCACCCGGGAATCGAACCCGGGATCTTCCGATTGCCGGTCAGATGCGATAACCATTACACCATGGGCCTCACTCTTCCAAATGCCGTAATTCTTCTACATACTCGCAGAAACCAATGCCCCAAGCGTCGTTCTTTACGTTAATTATACTGCGTGTTTGCAGTTAAATGTATATAATGTTACGGCATGCGGGAGGTGCCCCCTTGGGGCATTGGTTTCTGCGAGTATGTAGAAGAATTACGGCATTTGGAAGAGTGAGGCCCATGGTGTAATGGTTATCGCATCTGACCGGCAATCGGAAGATCCCGGGTTCGATTCCCGGGTGGTTACCTCATTTTTCATTTGTTTCGTTCTCTCTCTCTCTCGTCTTGCGCGGAATATCTCCTATACAAGCGTCGTTCTTTACGTTAATTATACTGCGTGTTTGCAGTTAAATGTATATAATGTTACGGCATGCGGGAGGTGCCCCCTTGGGGCATTGGTTTCTGCGAGTATGTAGAAGAATTACGGCATTTGGAAGAGTGAGGCCCATGGTGTAATGGTTATCGCATCTGACCGGCAATCGGAAGATCCCGGGCTCGATTCCCGGGTGGTTACCTCATTTTTTCATTTGTTTCGTTCTCTCTCTCTCTCGTCTTGCGCGGAATATCTCCTATACAAGCGTCGTTCTTTACGTTAATTATACTGCGTGTTTGCAGTTAAATGTATATATATATATATATATATATATATATATATATATTTTATATCATATATTATTATTAGTCAGTCGGTAAATTTCTAGATTGAAAGTCGCCCTCGACACTGAAAAGTGTGCCCACCACTGATTAATAATGTAAAACATCAGAGAAATTGAGGAAAATAAAGAAAAAGTTAAAATGCAAAATTTTTCGTACGTTTATTTACAAAATTAATTAATACTTTGTGTGTCCATCTTTTTCTTGAATGATTTCAATGGTTCGTTTTGGGTATTTTTCTACGAGGTTTCGACATCTCTCAGTAGAAATTTTAGTTCTTTCTTCTAAAGAAAATTGTTGCAATTCATTCAGATTTAAAGGTTTTCTCTCGCGAACAGCTTTTATCAAATCAAACCATAAATTTTCCATTAAATTGAGATCTGGGGTTTGACTGAGCCACTCGAGAATCTTCAAATTCTTTTGTTGAAACCATTTCATGGCGCTCTTACTTTTAAGTTTTGGATTATTATCTTGTTGCAGTACCCAGTTGCGACCCATTCGCAACTCCCGAACTAAAGGCAATACATTTTTTTTTTTAATTTCCTGATATTTCTTCGAATTCAAGATTTCATTGATGACAACAAGCTTTTCTGGACTAGAAGCACTAAAACATCCCCAAAGAAGCAAACTAATACCATCATGTTTAACCGTAGGAAGGATGTTTTTTTCCCCCGGATGCAATATTTGATTTTCGCCAAACACCATTTTTCGTCGTTCCCGAATAATTGAATATTGGTCTCGTCTCTCCAGAGAACTTTCTTCCACGATGCAAATCCATCATTTTGATGATCCTTGGCGTACTTTAAATGAGCTTCTTTGTACGCTTTTCGTAGCAGAAGTTTTCTTCGTGCGACTCTTCCATGGAAACCATTCTTTCTTAATGTACGACGTACAGTAGAGGGATAAACATCGATCTTAGACAGTCTTAATGTTCGGCAAATATCAGCCGCGGTCACTCATGGATTCGCAGTAGATATTGTTTCAATCCGTCTAGCTGCACATTCTGAAATCTTGCAAGGTGGTCCACACCTTGGTAGAGTTTTGGGATCACCCAAAGATCAGGGCCCCCAGCCTTTCTTAGTTAGCCTTATAAGGCTAACTAACGAAAATTTCACGACTTAACCTAACCAATCGTTAGGTCAACTGTACGCCCTTGACGATTGGTTAGGTTAGATCGTGATATTTTCGTTAGTTAGCCTTATAAGGCTAACTAAAGAAGGCTGGGGGCCCTGATCTTCAAGTGATCCGACTTTTGATTGTTCCAAAGCCTTTTAATTTCTTTATAACTCCAGCAACCGTCGCAAATGGAATTCGAAGTTCTTCTCCTATCTTCCTATCACTCTTTCCAGACTTTTTTTTCCCTCAAATTCTTTGACGTCCAACATAAAATGTTGGAGATAAACTAATTTTTTTAATTTGTTAAATCTTTCCAAACGAACGATAAACTTTTCCTATCTTATGAATGGTACAAACGATAAGGAGGAATATAACTGAAATATTTCTCTGTACGAATACTTATGAGCGCCACTGTATTTCACTATGTAGTAACATCTTAATTCTGCGACACTATTTCAATAATATTTTACGATAACCATAATAGTTAATGAAGGGGGCCAGATCAGAAACTATCACAGAGCTCAGGCCAACTAATGTGGCTCATTGTTCTAACTCCTGTATCATTGCTACCGGTATCATCGGGATTCGAGCCCCGACCTCTGTGTTTTGACTTCGCTTATAAAGAAACAGGGTTACCCAGTGAACTACGGACGCTGACTTTTCGATGACTATGCAAAGTGGCTGTAAAAATTGTTTCACTTTAATAAACAATCTTTAACTTTCCTTCTAAAGCCTGTACGAACGACACACACACACACACACACACACGCACACACACAACTAGAGAGAGAGAGAGAGAGAGAGAGAGAGAGAGAGAGTCGACTACGGATATATCGTACTTCCGCCTAAATCATAATTATGCCCAATATACAAATAAAATTGCCTATATATCTTTCCCACCTTAATTTGTTTATAACATACTTCGGATACCGCGAATATACTTCCCCAAAAGCATATATTCAGTTTTTGATGTGAAGACCTTAGCACGCTAACATTCAAAATTTTCCCCCACAGCGGGAAAATATGGAAAATTAATTTTTATTCTATTTATCACAGACGAACCAATGACACGCATTAAGTTTGGTTTATCACGCGCTTCTCTGTAATACTTTATAATATATCGTTTGTGCGGACAGCTATTATAACGGTTACATGTTTTTCTGAATCTGACTTCAGTTCAATTTTGCTTCGATTTTTCAATACCTTTGCACAAAACACACACACACACACACACTTGTAACTGTATGTAAAATTAGGTATAATTTGTTTATAATTAAAAAGACGTGTATATGCAAATGTTTATGTTTGTGTTTTAAAATCAAGAAGTGTATATTTAATGTATTTTTATTTAGCTTCACGTGTTGAGTACTTTGGTATAATTCCCATATATTATATATATATACCTTAACCTTTGGTTAGCTTCCGCCCGAACTGTTCATTCTGACGTAGGTCAAGCTTTTCACTCCACCTTAGACCTACAGTTTAACGTGGAATCCGAACCACGCCCCACCAGCAGCCCAGCGTCTTAACCACTAGGCCACCCAGGGTACCCATTTATCTACCAACCACTTTCTTTATTGTGTGGAAGGATGAACAACTGGGTTTTGCTGCGCGCCGGCTGCTGTCAGCGGGTCTCGATCCCGGGACCGATGGATTCGTAGTCAGCGACGCTAACCATTACACCACCGAGGCGCATCAATATATATATTACACCACCGAGGCGCATCAATATATATATTACACCACCGAGGAGCATCAATATATAGGTATGTGTATATATATAATATATATATATATATATATATATATATATATAAAAGTTCGACAGAGTGTGCAATATTTATTAATTCTAAATATTCAAACTGGAGGCCGTGAAGCAGTTCACATATATATCAGTTCTCTTACACAAACTACTACAGGCATTGCTTAACATTCTAGTAGACACGTTGACAGTGTACTTTCACTTGTTCGCTTTTAGTTTCTCACTGGTGCGTAACATGCATGGCTTGTAAACCACTGATTTCAGGTGATCTCACAAAAAGTGAACATTCGAAAATTTCTGCTCTCATCCTACTCTCAACTTGTTTGGAACTTGTGTTAATGTGTAATGACACATTAACACAAGTTAATAGATTTTTTAATGTTATTAACTGAATATTTCGTAGATTACGCAGTCCCATCGGTATGCTGTAGAATATGAAACAATTTGGGGTCTTTATATACTGTATATATGCTGAATTCATTTTCCACCTTCTCTCTTCTAGAGAGAGAGAGAGAGAGAGAGAGAGAGAAGGAGAGAGAGAATTCTCAACGTTTTGTGAATTTAGTTCGTCTTCATTAAGAAATGCTTGTCTGTCAATAGGTCACAACGCTATAATTACTGTGACTAATAATAATATTTGGGGATTTTCGTAACATTTAAGACCATATGAGGGAGAGGATCTCCACTTTTTCGTAGAATCCGAACCATTACCCCACCAAGGAAATCTCAGCGAGGCACGATAATTGCTGAAATCTGAAGTGATCTGAAACCTAAACCCTTCACGACCTTCAGATTAACAGCTGGACACTTCATCACTATAGGTACCCTGATTGATCCTCTTGAGCACGTTGACCCTCTTAACTTGCTGCGAGTTACTCGTATCCTATATGTGTGTGAGCGTAGAGGTGCTTTGTATATATATATGGGTGAAACCCTTACTGCTTGTCTATACTGCAAAAAGTAGATAACCAAGACCAGTTGAAGATAAACCAACAGTTTTAGCCAAAATTTCCTGTAGAGAATATAAAGGCGTCTGATATCCATAGTACAATCTAAACTTTAATTGTTAATCCACGTAGGATGTCAAATGGAGGTACCATACGCTATACTGTAAAGTACAGAGTTGTTCCATACATAAAACAGTTTATAAAAATTGAATTGTTCCATTTGGACCGATTATGGAACGATCTCTTGGTAAAACAAATTATTCATCTTTCTTTTCTGGATCGATTTTGATCCAATTATATTATTAATATCGACACTCTGTAAGTGGTTTAAAATCGGTCCAGGAAGGAAAGTTGTTCCAACGACTTCTATATGATGGACTGGTCCTTTAATCAAGACTCGTTCCATATAATCAGTTCAGCAAGTAGAACAATTAAATTTTTAGAAACGGCGTTCGGTATGGAACAACTTTATAGCTTATCTTTGGTATTTTATGACGCCTTATTAAAAATACGACTGCTGTAACTAATATTTTAACGTAAAATCCATAACAGAAGATGCCGCTACGATGCTGAAACGTAGATAAGAATACTGAGCTATCCACATCTGAGCAGACCCAGCCGGTCTAATTACCGGTTAGTGATTTATTTTCTATAAGATAGCTAACGTAAGACTGGTTCGTCTATAGATACTAGATTTAATTATATTAAAAGTCAGTGCTTGGTCTGTTTGACCACCTTTGTAACGCCTAAGGTCATATGGCAGAGTGGACCTACAGTTTAATAACCCACCAAACACGGAGGTATTCCCTTAATCGCTAAAATTACAAGTCATGACTTCTAAGAAGGGATTCACAGCCTCCCGCCTTACTTGTATATACAAGTTGAATTGAGCTCATATTGGGACCTATTGATTTTCTATGAGACATCATTATGACTCTAAATAGACTTAAATAGAAAATATTTAAAGAAATTTAGCAGTCATAAAAAAAAGCGAAAGCAGATCACTATTGTTCAAAAGCTGATAAAGAAAAACCCATCCCAAAAGGCTATGGAACACTCTCAAGGATTTAATTAATACAAAAAATGTGAAAACAAATCCCTTGTCTTCTCTTACACAATTAAGGTGGAAATTTTTACAGTGATCTCAAAGACAAATAATTTAACAATTTCTTTGCAAATATCAATTCCAATACCGCAGCCTCCATTCTAAATACTGACACTTACCCACATGCCACAACTCACTCCAAACTCGTTTCCTTTGATCTAATCCTACCGAACAATATCTCTTTAGCAATAAAAAATCTGAAAAATAAAGACTCTGACATCAATACGATCCCAGTAGAAATATATAAATTAGTATCTGATGAAGTTTCAATCCCATTTAGTAAAGTAATAAATGAATCAGTAACACTGTGTATATTCCCTGACAGTCTAAACGAAGTCAGAGTATGCCCTGTATTTAAGGGAGGAAACCCAAACATTCCACCCAGTTATTGCCCCATTTCCGTGCCAACTTTAAGTAAAGTATTTGAAAAAATCATATACAATAAACTTACTAAATTCTTAATCAAATACTATATTTTAGCTAAACACAATTTGGATTTAGAGGTGGGCATACAACGGAAGATACCATAAACATGCTATTAGAAAATGTCTATCAGGACCTAAACAGCAAAAAACACTGCCTTTATCTTCCTCGATTTGTCAAAAGCATTTGATTTCGCGCAAAATCTTATTGAATAAACTTCACACATGTATGCGAAATAAGAGGAAATATCTCAATTGGTTCAAATCGTTATCAATACATCAGATTAAAAGATAATTTATTCGACAAGGCGATACTAACTAGTGGGGCCCCACAAGGATATATTCTTGGACCATTACTATTTCTAATTCACTCAACGATCTTCACCTCCCAGCCACATTAATTTGCGCACAATATGCAAATGATACCACGCTTACTTCTTCCCATCATAATTTTGACTGTTTGATGAACGAAATGAACAGGCAATTAGCGTATATGTATAAATGGATGTGTGCTAATTAACTTTTACTGAACCTGACAAAGTTGTCTTATATGATTATTACAACAAAACATGTAAGTACGAGCTATCAGATAAAAAATGGGAATACTAATCTTGGAAGAGTGAATGAAGTTAAAGGGTTTGGCATTAATTTAGATAAAAAAACTAAATTTCAAAAGTCATGTACAACATATCAAATCCAAAATATCAAGATTTCTTCTGTTCATGTTATTTAAACTAAGAAAGATTCGTCCTCAAAACCACTCTTTACCTTGTATTATTCCTTCATCCACACATGTATTATATTGCATTGCAACATGAGGTAGCTCAAAAAATATATATAAAACATCCTTTGGAAGTAATTCATCAAAAATGTTTGTGAACTCTCTCGAATAATGACAAGAGAGAAAGTTACACTTCACCAATGTTTCAAGCGCTGAATATTTTAAAACTAAATGTCTTATACAAATTCAGTGTTGCTGTCCATATTCCTTTTTTATGCCAAGGGCCAAGGGCGAATGCCCGAAAGTGTGCCCCCCCCTCCCATACAAGAAGAGAATTAAAATCAAGGCCGGGGATTCAAAGTTATCAATAAAAATCAACATGCAGTATATCACCCATTCAAAGATCAATCACTTCCCATCAAATCCCCCATAATTACAACACTAGACTCCCTAAAAATTTTATACGCAAACCAAACTATACAAAGGAAACTACAGGAAATGTACTCTCTTTCAAAGGAGCAGATATATGGAATGCAATTCTTATAAATATCAGACTAAATGTATTTTGAAAATCAATAAAACAGTACTTCATTAGCTCCTACTGATGCATTATAAGTTCACTACTGCCATTATTATCATAGTAATTAAGTACCCAATTCATAATTAACTAATTAACTATAATTAAATTAACTATAATTAAAATATGCCAATTTCATTAAACATTTTTAGTTTCATCATTCATCCTTAAACAAAATCACTAAGCATCATTTTTTTCCAATTAAATATACTAGGGGCACTCAATATATTTTTCCCCACCCTTTTTTCTTAGCTAAATAATATAATAGGCCATGGTTGAAATGTTTTTTCGGCCGTAAGTTTGAACTTTTTGCGCTTCACATAACCGGATTTTTCCTGTTTGAACCTCCCCTCCTTGTATAAAACCGCTTTTAAACGTCCTTGTATAAAACCGATGGTTAACGCAGTTTCGAAAATGGCGTCTGACAGTGATGTGCGTCGTAAACAGAGAGCTGTTCATCGAATTTTTAACCGCAGAGAAGGAAACAGTTGGAAATAGTCACAAGCGTCTACAAAACGTTTACGGAGATGCTGTTGTTGATCGAAGCACAGTTGGACGCTGGTCTAAACGTTAAGATCATCGGAGAGAGGGAGAGCCAGCCTCGATGATGAGCCACGCAGCGGTCGCCCGGCATCGGCTGTCATATCTCACACTGTGCAACGTGCTAACAGCATCATTCGATCAAATCGGCGCGTCACATACAAGGAGCTATCACTGGAGCTAGGAATTAGTGAAGGAAGTGTGAATACGATAATTCAGCAACTGGGATACGCATAAGTGTGTTCACGGTTTGTTCCTCGCGAACTGACTGAAGATCACAAGGCCCAGAGAAAAGAAATTGCTTCTGAGTCGCTGGTTCGATACGAGACAGAAGGGATGACTTCCTTTCACTAATTGTGACTGGGGATGAGACTTGGGTACATCACTTTGAACCTGAAACAAAACGCCAATCCATGCAGTGGCATCACGTAGACTCCCCACGCAAGAAAAAGTTCAAAATGGCTCCCTCTGCAGGAAAGGTTACGGCTACCATCTTCTGGGACATGAAAGGGGTAATTCTGGTGGACATTATGAAGAAAGGATAAACAATCAACTCAGAGGCATATATTGCTACCCTACAGAGACTCCAGAGATGTATAAAGCGAGTTCGACCGGAGAGAAAACTGGAAGACGTCCTTTTTTGCACGATAACGCAAGACCACACAACAGTTTACAAACAAGAGAGGCCATAACAAAAATGCGCTTGACTTTGTTACCCCACCCTCCATACGGCCCGAATCTGGTACTTTCAGACTTCCATTTGTTTGGGCCAATGAAGGATGCTATTCGTGGAAGAAAGTTTCAGTAACGATGAGGTTATTGAGGTGGTTAAAAGGTGGCTTGAGCGGAACCCAGCGGACTTTTACCAGCAAGGAATAAAAGCCCTCGTTTCGAGGTGAAGGAAAGCCGTAGAAAAGGATGGAGACTATGTGGAAAAATAAAATCTTGTAAAAAAGTATGTAACTACTTGTTTACAAAATTTCTGGAACTTACAAGGAAACTTGGAAAGAAAAAAAAAAGGTGGGGCAAAATATACTGAGTGACCCTCGTATAATTGATCATTTTATTTGAAGTTGTATAACATAATTAAAACACTTGTCATTTTACCTTTTATTATTATTATTATTATTATTATTTTATTATTATTATTAGTTGCCATATACAACTAATAAGTAAACTGAATCCCATTAATTTTGTCTTAAAAGCTTCCATGCTTTCAACGACATATTCAGATTAGAATATTGTGAATATATTAATGTCATATCAAATATTTAAACTGTACTGAAAAATATTGAAAAATATTGTGAAAAAATATCGTTTGTATTCTTTTTCCGAATAAAGAATTTTTGTTTCGTTTTTTAAAAACATTTCAGTTCCAATTTTCAGGATCGACTTTGTTCCATTCGATTTAATTCAGCGTTTACTTAAAATATATATATATATATATATATATATATATATTATATATATAATTATATTATAATATATATAATATATGTATGTGTATGTGTGTGTGTGTGTGTGTGTGTGCATAAAAATATCGTTTCTAAGAAAATGTCTGTTGGAAAGTGAGAAGCTTTCAAGGAAAAATGCTTTTTAAAAAAATGTTTCGTTCTTTCTCAGAGTTTTAACCGCGAGGGATTTTTTTTTTGTGCACCTGAACTTTGATATATATACAGGGTTAACAAAAGTCCGTTCTGAAAGGAAAATAAGATATAACAGAATTGAATGAGAAAATAGTTTTAAATCTACATTACATACAATATAATAAACTTGAACAATTTGAACATGTACTAGATTAATTGGTAAGTTGATTGTATGGTTTGTAATGTATTGTTAAAACTATTTTCTCGTTGAATTCCGTTATATCTCATTTCCCTATGATATGAGAACGGACTTTTGTTACATCCTGTATATACCCTGGCCAAATTAATAGAATCACCAGACGGAAATTACTTTTTTTAATTTTAGGGTATTTCATTCTTTATTGTGAAATGAATCGGTAAAGATATGTTATCTTTAAAAACTTTTATCTAATAATTATACCCCCAGTTTAAGTATTCTCTTTCTTGGCCATTTTAGCTTTAATTTAGGAATACTTTCGATACACTTGAGGCATTGATGTCTTAGAGCTTCTCATCATGATACGAATCTTGAATTCGATTCGGAATCAGTATTCAGAATTCAAAATCAGTTCCATTATCTTTATTTTAACTTTCTCATTTATTTTTATTTGTATTATTACCCCCCCAAAATTTTCTCTGTTTATATCTGGGGTGTTACCACTCATCAGTGAAGCAACAGGAGTCGATTCTCTGATTCTCTGATTCTCTGATTCTCTGATTTTCTGATTCTCTAATTCTCAGCAAGATATGACTTTCTCATCATACTCAGTACTTATCAAATATTGAAAATGGAGTATAATTATGAGATAAAGCTTTTTTAAGGAAAATTCCTTGGTTTATTTTCGCTTATTCATTTCTTAATAATGAATTAATTGTCCTAAATTGTATATAAAATGAAGTAACTTTTGACAAGTGATTCTAATAATTTGTCCACGGTTACGGGGGGGGGGGGGGTCTGTATTTACAGGGTTCTCTCTATTTTGAGAAAATTTTTATACACAGGATTTTAGGATACTGGCCACCTCATTTTTCTTCTTCAGTTTCCCGACATATTTGCACACACACACACACACACACACACACACACACACATATATATATATCTATATATTTTCTTTCATCTAGGGAGGAGAGGCCAAGGGCAAATGCCCGCAAAAGCGCCCCCCACCCCATAGAAGAAGAAGAGAGCCAAAATCAAGGTCCGGGGATTTCGAGATGCGTAGACACTGCGTTTGAAAGATAGGAGGTCATAGACAGGAGGAAAGATGGATTGAGGAAGATTGTTCCAGAGTTCACCGGTTGAGTAGATAAAAGATTGAAACTATCGATTAACCCTTGTGTTAGATAGTTGAACAGAAAAGGAATGAGAAAGCGTAGAACGTCTAGTGCTGCGTGCTCGCCTTAAAGGAGGAGGCATGCAGTTAGAGAGTTCAGAAGAGCAATGTCCGTTATAATAGCGATAGTAAAGAGAGAGTGAGGCAACATTGCGGAGAAAAGAGAGAGATTGAAGCCAATCAGTAAGAGGCGGGGAATTGATGAGACGAAAAGCCTTTGATTCCATCCGGTCAAGTACGGCTGTGTGGGTTGAGACACCCCACACATGGGAAGCATACTCAATACAGGGGCGAACAAGACCCCTGTACAGCTACAGCAACTGAGTCGGGGTGAAGAAACCACGGAGGCGGTAGAGCACACCTAACCTCTTAGAAACCGTTTTAGAAAGAGTATATGTGATCTTTCCAGGAAAGATCACGAGAAAAGGAAACGCCAAGAATGTTAAGAGAAGAGGAAGGACTGAGTTGTGTGTTGTTGAAGGTAAGGAGATAGTCGTGTGGAAGATTGTGACGAGTAGACAGATGGAGAAACTCAGTTTTTGAGGCACTGAAAGCCACAAGGTTTCCTCTGCCCCAATCAGATTTAGCAGAAAGATCAGAGGTTAGGTGTCCCATAGCCGTCCCACGCGAATCATGAAGTGACTGCTGTGAGGGACGCTTTGGGAAGCGGGGAGAAGTGAAGAGTGGAATCATTGGCATAAGAGTGAATAGGACAGGAAGTGCGAATTAAAAGATCATTAATAAATAAAAGGAAAAGAGTGGGTAACAGGACAGAACCCTGAGGAACACCACTGTTAATAGCTTTAGGAAAAGAACAGTGGCCATCTACAACCGCAGCTATAGTTCGGCCAGAAAGGAAATTAGAGATGAAAGAACAGATAGAAGGATAGAAACAGAAAGAGAGCAGTTTCGAAATTAAAGATTTGTGCTAGACTCTATCAAAAGCTTTTGATATGTCTAGCGCAGCCGCAAAAGTTTCACCGAAATCCCGAAAGGTGGATGACCAAGAGTCAGAGAGATATGCAAGAAGATCGCCAGTAGAGCGTCCCTTGCGGAACCCATACTGACAATCTGAAAGAAGATTGTGAGAAGAAACGTGTTTAAGAATCTTCCTATTAAGGATAGATTCAAAAACTTTGGGAAGGCAAGAAATCAAAGCAGTTGGACGACAGTTGGAAGGTTGAGAGCGGTCACCCTTCTTTGGGACAGGATGAATGAAAGCGAACTTCCAGCAGGAAGGAAAAGTACCAGATAAGAGACAAAGACGAAAGAATTTACTTAGGCAGGGTGTCAGCACAGAAGCACAGTTCTTAACACTCTGGACTACATCTTACGCGTTTCGCGTCAAAACTCTATCCTACCCTTGGGTCACTTCTTACGCGAAATGCGTCAAGTTGATCTGTGCCTCGTCACAGCTGACACACTACATGCAATACGACAATACTCACAAAAATTTTGCATTTACGCTTGTCCAGATCAACTTGACGCGTTTCGCGTAAAAAGTGACCCAAGGGTAGGACAGAGTTTTGACGCGAAACGCGTAAGAAGTAGTCCAGAGTGTTAAGAACAGCAGGAGGAACACCATCAGGACCGTACGCCTTCCTAGAGTTGAACCTACATATATATAACCTTGGTTAACCTTGGTTTTGCTTCCGCCCGAACTGTTCATTCTGAAGAAGGTCAAGCTTGTTGCTTTACTTTGGACCTACAGCTTAACGTGGAATCCGAACGACGACCCACCACGGGTGGCCAGAAATTACAAAGCCTTTACCCGGACTCATTCTCACAACCTTCCGATCAGCAGCAGCCCAGCGTCATAACCACTAGGCCACCAATTATCTATAGACCAATTTTTTTGTATCGAAGGATGAAGATCAAAGTAAGTTGCCCGCCCTCTGCATTCGCCGAGAATCGAACCCGGGGCCGATAGATTCGTAGTCAGCGATGCTAACCACTACACCACGATGCGACACACCACACACACACACACACACACACACACACATATATATATATATATTGTCTGACCACACGAAATCAAAGTAAATTAAAGAAGCGAAACCCTTTTTATTGAAACCTTCTGAAGATAAATTTTCTTGGCAATCATTTTTGATCAACTTCGAAGAAAACAAAACACAAAAAGCGAAAAAAAAATAATTAATAGAAACTTAAATTAAATAAAAGAAAAATATTGAGAAAAAATTAAGCGAATTAAAACGTTCTCTCTCTCTCTCTCTCTCTCTCTCTCCTCTCTCTCTCTCTCTCTCTCTCTCTCTCAGACTCACTCATTCGGGAAAACCCTTTCCTAATTTGAATATCCTAAAATGATAATAACCTAAAAATCCAAGTTTATCTTTTTACAAAATGGCGACTCCAGAAATAGGAATACAAATCAACTTTAAATTATAATTAGGAATTATTAAAACAATAATTTTCCGAAATTAAAAAACAAATACGAAATTAAAAAATTATAAGTTTAAAAATTCATTCTGGAGTATTTTTTCTTTCGTTTATAAGGTTTTCGTCGTAATAAACCTTAATTAGAAAATTAAGTTGACTTCTAATTGTATTTTGAATACTTTAGAGTTTTAGCCCTAAAGGACGACTGTTACAAATTGGTAACGTTTCGAATACAAGGGTTAATTAAGTATAAACTTTATTTATGTATATGACCCTCCTTCTTAAGTGTTTTAAGCTTATATTTTTGGTTTTGAGACCTTTTCTATTTTTAAACATATTTGTGGAAATATTATTATTATTTTTACTAAATTATTTATAATAATAATGATTTAAGAGAGCCAGAAATTGGCACAGCGCTCAGGCCAACTAATGCAGTCCATTGTTCTAACTACTATATTATTAGTACCAGCATCATTTGAGTTCGAACCCACTGCCTTAGTTTTTTTCACTTCGCGTATACGGAAACAGTGTTTCCCACTGAGCTACAAACCTTATCTAAATTATTTATACAAATTTATTAATTTATTATTTTAAATTATTTTAACTGTTTTAAGTTTACAAAAAGATACAAAACAAATATTTTGCGGTAACTTCTTCTCATACAAAAGTATACTGTAAATACAAGGAGCAAATTACCGCCGCGACCTATGCTAAATATTATTTCCGTAGATGTGTTTTAAGTAGTGCCCTGCGAATCACATTTTTTTTTGGAATCGAATCTCGAATCAAATCATCCCAAACAATTCAAATCGAATCGAATCTCGAATCGAATCAACTGTACACATTATAGATTAGAGTGTTTCTACATACAATTAGTAATAAGCATAAAATTAATTAAATTAACTGATGTTGTTTACCGGTCTTAATGGAGATTTGAAAATATCGAATCGGAGCCCAAGCTAACGAATCAAATCGAATCCCCTCTCCCGATTCGAAATCAAATCGAATCTCGAAGCTTCGCAGGGCCCTAGTTTTAAGGTAAGCCTCAAATACAGTAATAATAAACACAGACATGGCTAGATTTGCTACAAGGTGTCACAAAATGTATATACTAAAGTAATTTGCTTATGAAATATGAATTTTTATTGTATTTCAGACTTTTCTTGGATACCCTGTACTTTAGACATGGTGTGAATACGAAAGTGTAGTAATTGAATATATTTTATTATAATATTACTGCAAAAATGTTCTATGACATTCCTTTCATATATACTGTATATATATATATATATATAAAGTCTTGGAATTAAACATTTTTTTATAAGCGAAATTAAAAAATAAATTGAATTTTTTTTTTCGAAAATCGTATGAGTAATTTGTATTATCGCTTTAGGGAGACTTCGAAGTTTTCATGTATATATTTGTATTGGCTATGGCATCAGTAATCATTTTGACTCGTTATAGCTTTATAGCTCATGGTTCTTACGTTATTGGTGGAGTAATATATATATATATATATATATATATTTCTATCCTTAGTGTATGAACTGTCATTGTATTAATAATATTTGTCATATGGACTATAGTCTGCCAATAAACCTTTTCATTTTCATAGGGTAAGTCAAAAGTCCTGCTTCTAAAATAACTATACTCTCAAAATCTCATGTAAACTAGCTCCTGTTCAGTATTCAAGTGAAGCAGGAGTTAGCTATTAATGTAACCAAATTGTGTTCAATGTTCAATTCTTGCCATCCAAAGTGTAGCTGAATCTTGTTAAAGTTTTCCCATACTGGAGAATATAATAGGAAGAGTCTATAGCAACTTCACTGACAGATCTGGCATAAAGTTTTAGATAACGCATAAGAATAAATGGAATAAGATTATTAATATAATTTAGGCTTTATATTAAATGAAATAGGATTAGTAATTAAATTTGTTTCATATTAATTGCCGAGAGAGAGAGAGAGAGAGAGAGGAGAGAGAGAGAGAGTTACAAGGAAAAGAAGTACCTCAAAAGGCCTTGCGGCCCATACCGAGGAGGTACCAATGGCAACGGGTGCCAGGGAAAATTTTGTGAAAGTTTATTTTTCTTTCAACTATCCTAGCAGTAGTATAAAACTGGATTGAAAAGTAGAAGGCTCTCTCCCCACCCTCCGCTCCCTCCCTGCCAGAGGCAGGTACGGAAAAAGGTTGAAGAAAATACCTTGACCTGGAAAAGTAGCCAAGGAAATTTTACAGGAAAGTGGAGAATATATAAATAGCTCTATATTTAGCTTGCTCACACAGACACTGAGCAAGCGAACTCCTGCAGAGTTTTCTGAGGTTTTAATCTTAAACTATGAGTGTGTTCAGTACTTTGTCTAGCCTATTTTTAAACAGATTTACACTTTGACTGGAAACAACCTCTGAGGGAAGTTGGTTCCAGATATTAACTATTTTATAGGAAAAGAAATTTCCGCAGCCTGAGTCCTAAATGTCTTTACACACTCAAATAGTGTGCAAGATTTCGTCTACCCTTTTCTTGAACTGATCCACAGAGGAACTGTTCACAACTTCCGAAGGTAACCTATTCCATGTGTCACAGATCTTATACGTAAAGTAATTCCCACACACACTAGTCCTAAACCGTTTCAAATCCAACTTCCAACCATTGTTGCGAGTTGGGTTATCATTTAAACTAAACATATTCTAAAATCGACATCGTTGAACCCGCGTAAGAGCTTGAAAACCTCGATCAGTTGACCGCGCAGCCTCCGAGTTTCAAGCGAAAACAAGTTCAGGGCACGTAACCGTCGATTGTAGCCCATATGCCTAACGGAAGGGATTAACTTTGTGGCCCTCGCCTGCACTCGCTCCAGCCTCACAATATCTTTCCTGAGGGTGGGCGACCAGAACTGCACAGCATACTCCAGGTGCGGCCGAACAAGGGAATTGTACAGTGAGAGCACAATCTCCTTGTTCCGAAACTGAAATTGCCTCCTGATATAACCCAATAGTTTCTGGGCTTTCTTTTCCACCTCTACACACTGTTTCGTAAACTTAAGGTCGCTGCTAATTAGCACACCCAAGTCCTTTCTAAATCAGTCACCTCGATATTACTGCCAACATCGAGTAGTCCGACTTGGATTGGCGTAGCCAATGTGCATCACTTTGCATTTACCCAAGTTAAACGGCATTTGCCATTTTTCGGACCACTCTCCTATCCTACCTAGGTCCGCACGCAGTTCCTCGATCGCTTCGGGCGTCCCAACATTGGCCCCAAGCTTGGTGTCATCAGCGAATTTGGCGATCCGACTGACGATGCCACCGTCGATATCATTTATGTAAATGGTAAACAACAGTGGCCCCAAAACGGAACCCTGAGGAACCCCACTAGTGACCGAGGCCCAACCCGAACTAGCCCCTTTAATTACCACCCTCTGCCGCCTATTCCTCAGCCAGTTTTCAATCCACCTACCTATTTCCCCACCGATACCCAGCGCGCGCACTTTCGCCATTAGCCGGCGGTGAGGTACCTTATCAAAGGCTTTCTGAAAGTCGAGATAAAGTATATCAATCGCCCTACTCTTATCGTACTCACTCAACATGACGTGGAAAAACTCGAGCAAGTTGGTGAGACACGACCTATGCCGTCTAAACCCATGTTGGGAGTCCCCAAGCAGCTTGTAGGAATCCAAATGGTCAACGATTCTATCAGCTATTATCCTTTCTAATAATTTACCTCAACTGAAGTGAGACTAATAGGACGATAGTTCCCTGGACTTTCGTGATCCCCTTTCTTAAAGATAGGGGTCACGTTGGCCTCCCTCCAGTCACCAGGCACCTGGCCCATCACCAACGAGAGAGAGAGAGAGAGAGAGAGAGAGAGAGAGAGAGAGAGAGAGAGAGAGAGTTACAAGAGTTACAAGGACAAGAGGAAGCCTTAAAGACCTTCCGGTCCACTCTGGGAGGTTCCATTCTATCCAGTAGAAAACTGGATAGAAAAGTAGAAGGCTTTCTCCCCACCCTCCGCTCCCTCCTTGCCAGGGGCAGGTACGTAGAAAGGTTGAAGAAAATACCTTGACCCTGGAAAAGTAGCCAAGAAAATTTTACAGGAAAGTGGAGAATATATAAAAAGCTCTATATTTAGCATGCTCACAGAGACACCGTGCAAGCGAACTCTTGCAGAGTTATGTTATGTTTTAGTCTTAAACTATGAGAGTATTCAGTACTTTGTCTATCTATTTTTAAACACGTTTACACTTTGACTAGAAACAACCTCTGAGGGAAGTTGGTTCCAGATATTAACTATTTTATAGGAAAAGAAATTCCCGCAGATAGAGGTCCTAAATGTCTTTAGTTCCAGTTTAAACCCATTATTTCTTGTCGGATTGGCATTAAGTGAGAATAAGTTTCTGTAATCTACCCTGTCTATTCCATTGAGCATCTTGAAGACTTGAATAAGCTGACCCCGCAACCTCCTCGTCTCTAAGTTAAACAGATTTAGGCGCTCCAATCTCCGTTGGTAGCTTTGTATTCTCATTGAACGGATCAATTTTGTAGCCCTTGCTTGTACTCTTTCTAACCTTTCTATGTCCTTCCTGAGGGATGGAGACCAAAACTGCGCACAGTATTCCAGCTGAGGTCTGACTAGTGAATTATAAAGAGACATTACAGTCTCCTTGTTCCGAAACTGGAACTGTCTTTTAATATAACCTAATATTTTTAAGGCCCTCTTTTCGACTTCTGCACAGTGCTTCGACAGTTTCAGATCGTTGCTGATATAGACTCCTAAGTCTTTCTCTAGATCGGTCTCAGTCAAGTTCCTTCCCAAGAGAGAGTAATCGGTATTCGGGTTTTTATAACCTATGTGCATTACCTTACATTTGTCCAAGTTGAATGGCATCTGCCAAGTAGAAGACCATTCACCCAACCTGTCAAGATCGTTCTGAAGCGTTCTTACGCCCTCCTCAGTACCTACACTACTTCCTAATTTCGTATCGTCTGCAAATTTGGAGATTGTACTTAGAAGCCCGACGTCTATATCGTTAATATAGATGATAAAAAGTAAAGGACCCAGAACGGAACCCTGTGGGACACCACTGGTGACGGGTGCCCACTCCGAAGACACTCCATTTATTACCATTCTCTGCTTTCTATCTTTTAACCAATCCTCAATCCAGTTGGAAACGAGCCCGGTGATTCCTAGTCCTCTGACTTTAGCCATCAATCTCGCGTGAGGGACTTTGTCAAAGGCTTTTTGAAAGTCGAGATACACTATATCTATTGCCCTACTTGCATCGTACAGTGTATGCATATTATGGAAAAACTCTAACAGATTTGTCAGACAGGATCTATGTCGCCTAAATCCATGTTGAGAATAAAAAATTAGATTGTTAGATTCAAGGTGATACACAATACGTTTTGTAATGATGGATTCCAACAGTTTGCCGACAACTGATGTTAAACTGATCGGGCGGTAATTACAAGGATTTTCCCTATCACCCTTTTTAAAGATTGGTGTTACATTTGCTAACTTCCAGTCGGTTGAAACTTTCCCTAACTCGATTGATTGTTTGAATATGGTTACTAAGTCGTCAACAACATTGTGGCTAACCTCTTTTAATACCCTTGGAAGAAATAAGTGGGGGCCAGGTGATTTGTATTTGTTCATCTTATCAATTAATTGCTGTACCTCATTTCTCGTAAAACTTATGGTCTCTACGGGCTGGTCACCGTCATATGTAATCCGAGGATTTGGCACTTCCATTGTGTCTTCCTCCGTGAAGACTGTAACGAAGAACTCGTTTAACGTGACTTATTAGCTATATCTTTATCACCGAATTTCAGTACGCCATTTCTGTCTTTTTGGGGGCCAACAGAATTTTTAATTGGCTTTCTGCTATTAACATAGGCAAAACATTCTTCAGGGTTAACTTTACAGAGTGAGGCAACTCTAGCTTCTTCATCACGTTTGGCTGATCTAATTAAGGACTTAACCCTCCTACGTAGGTTTATATAGTTTTCTGAATTAGTCTGGTTGAAATGCGACTTAAGTATGATAGTTTGTAGGCTCTATTTCTTCCTGTAATAGCACTGCTAATTTCGTTGTTAAACCATTTCGGCGACTTTGTTTACATGAAACTATTTCAGTGGGTATAAAAGTGTTCGGTAATATTCTAAATTGATCCCTGTATGAGCTCCAGGTGACACTGACATCCTCATTTATTAGAACTTCAAGTGTGTTTAAACTACTTCGGAAGCTCTCAAAATTTGCTCTCGAGAAATCTAGTCTTTCACGAGTCTTTTCGCGTGTATTAACTGGAATCCTGAGGTCAAACCTAATCAAATTATGATCGCTGTTACTCAAATTTCCACCAATAGTCAGGTTAGAGACTAGGTCATCTTCGTTCGTGAATATGAGGTCTAGTTTATTATTACCCCTTGTAGGACCGTCAACCCACTGACTTAATAAGTTATCATCTGCAAATTCCAACAGCCTTGAACCCTCAGCATCAGCTGTTTTGTTTTCCCAATTTATATTACCACAATTAAAATCACCAAAAATCAAACTGATCTTATTATTCACTATTCTGCTTAATTGGTTATACAAGTTTATATCCTTATCAACGGGGTAGTGAGGTGGCCTATATACTAGAAGTAGATGCACTACTTTATTATTTAGGTTAGATCAATTCCCAACATTTCATGAGCAGATACGATATTACTGTTTACCGGGTGCAGGAAGTCCCGAGCATACAAAAGTACACCGCCGCCTTCCCTTCCGTTCCTATCTTTGTGAAACATTTTGTAACCTACCATTTCAAATTCTCCTACAAAATCCCTTGTTTCAGAATGAATCCAGGATTCCTTTATTCCTATGATATCAAAGTTCTCAGTTTTGACTAGCGCTATAAATTCCATTAGTTTGTTTCTAATTGACCTAATTGACCTAATTGAGAGAGAGAGAGAGAGAGAGAGAGAGAGAGAGAGAGAGAGAGAGAGAGAGAGAGAGAGAGAGAGAGAAGTTAGTTTTAAAATCGGTCAGTTGGTACCCCTGAGCCTCTGTTAATTTTTTAATTTTTTTATGCAGGAAGGAGGGGCCAAGGGTGAACGCCCACAAAAATGCCAACGTAGAAACAGAAAACCAAAATACAAGTATTATTTTTAATAGTTTTTTTTTAAATGCATGTATGTGTAGTGAGGAATAATAGAGGGAGAAGTGTGTGTC
This sequence comes from Bathynomus jamesi, assembly GCA_023014485.1. NCBI lineage: Eukaryota > Metazoa > Arthropoda > Malacostraca > Isopoda > Cirolanidae > Bathynomus > Bathynomus jamesi. The sequence goes on along the minus strand of JAJOZX010000182.1, from coordinate 393,936 downwards.
TGATAGGATGCTGGACTGCTCACAGGGTAGATGAGACACGGAAAAAAGGTCAGTTGAGGACAGTGGTGGATTAATTATCATTGAAGCAATTGAGGCTGAAGCCTCAGGCCCCCATGCTTGAGGGGAGACCCCCAGTCAACTGAGTTTCGATAATATAATTCGAGATTTCGCAAACTTCTTTGATTAAATATGACAGAGTACACAAACTGACTGACAAATTCCCTGTTTTATTTTATGTTTTATAGGCCCTACAGTAAAGTTTGTTTAATACTGTTTTGTTTTAGCAAACGGCAAAATACACTGTGTTAAGGTTCTTTTAAATTTGTTTCTCAATTAGCTTAAGCACCGTACATATAATTCGTATAAATGTACTATGTATTGTACATGTATATGTATTGTTAATAAAAATCTATAGAAAAGGGCCCCCAAAATAAAATTAGCCTCAGGCCCCAAGTACAGTTAATCCCTGGCTGGCTGAGGAGGACAGTGGCAGGAGAAACGAGAGTTCCAACACTCCCTGTCTCCTGCCTAACATCCCTCCCAGGAGTACTTCCGTGGTTGATCGGTGTCTACAATTTTCTACGCCTACTCGTAAATAATTAATAATAATAATAACCATTTTAATCATTTTCCGAGAGGCTTTCGCTTTTAGTGGTGAAAATAAGTGGTGTTTATTCACAGCGCAGTGGTAGAAATGTAATTTTATAAGATTTCCATATTCCATAAAGTGTAGTCGGCTAAAGGCCTCTCTCTCTCTCTCTCTCTCTCTCTCTCTCTCTCTCTCTCTCTCTCTCTCTCTCTCTCTCTGAATATGTAGTTTAATTAAATAGTCACTCGTCTCACCCCAGACCCCTTCAGTTATATCATTCAAGTAACTAAATAAAAAAAAATTGTTGAAGGTTAAATGTTGCTTTGTTTTCCATTAAAATTTACTCCATTGGCTTAACTGGGCTCACGCTACCCGTTAAACGCAGTGTAGTGCATTTAAAATCAGAAATAGAGTAACTACAATTTTTTTTATGTTTCAAAACAAGTTATAAACGAGTAACATTATAAATAAATAGAAATATTAAAGCCTAATAATTACAAGTGGGACATATTCCTAATAACGTGTAAGCCAGGTTTGAATATTGGCTTATAAAGTCTATCAGAAATTCAACTATACATAACTAAATTCGTTTAAGCCCGTAACTTAATTAGGCCCAACAACAGAACCTAGCTAGACCAAGGTTTTGTAACAATGAATACCCACAATATATATATATATATATACACACACCTTTGGTTAGCTTCCGCCCGAATTGTTCATTCTGACGAAGGTCAAGCTTTTCACTCCACCTTAGACCTACAGTTTAACGTGGAATCCGAACCACCACCCACCAGCAGCCCAGCGTCTTAACCACTAGGCCACCCAGGGTACCCATTTACCTACCAACCACTTTTTTTTTATTGTGTGGAAGGATGAACAGCTGGGTTTTGCTGCGCGCCGGCTGCCGTCGGGTCTCGAACCCGGGGCCGATGGATTCGTAGTCAGCGACGCTAACCACTTCACCACCGAGGCGCTATATATATATATATATATACACACATTTCATTAGTATTTAGGTGTTTTCGTTGTTCTGAGTTATTGATAAGTAATTATTTTTATTTACTGACACTAACCATGAGTAAATGTTTCAAAATTATTATTGTTGTTCAAATAAAAAAAATAGAATAAGGGTGCCAAAATAAAGAAAAAAATATGCCTAGGTTGGGCCTTATTTTTTCGTGATTATCTATATTTGATAAGTTTAAATTCGGGATAAGAAAAAGTACAGACTTCCAAAAAGCATTCTTCTATGGCCAATTTAACCCTTTAATGCTGGAATTTTTTTGTCGGTTTAAGTTTGAATGCTTGTATTTCAAACGCTACCGATTTGTAACAGTCGTCCTGAAAGGGTTAATAAGGAAACATTTTAGGAGTCTAAACTTACAGTAATTTCTTTAATTTATAGAATTTAAAAAAATAAACAGCCTGAATAGGCCTCTTCTTATAAGCATTTTTCTCACCTTTAAACATAATCAATACTAAAATGGATCGTATTATACAGGGTGTCTCAAAAGTCACTATCTATTTTGAAAAATAATGGGAATTACGAAAAACTGGTTTAAGACATGAAAAATATATTTATTTCAAAGTAAGTGCCACAAAGAATTAGTGCTATTTATTTATCTGTCTCCACATGGCGACCATCAGTGTCTCTACAGAGCTCAAAGCGATAAGTTGTTTCCCGGAACACACTTTCCAGCATTTGAGGTGTTATTTTCTGAACTGCATCGATAATACGATTTCGAAGTTCGGCTACATCACTAATTCTTCTACCAGTGTACACCTTAGACTTAATGAAACCCCAGGCGAAAAAATCTAATGGTGTTAAATCGGGTGAACGTGCTGACCAGGTTGTGTTCCTCCACGACCAACCCAGCGACCGGGGAAGCGTCTGTCAAGATAATCACGTACAATTATTGCATAATGGCACGGTGCTCCATCCTGCTGAAAAACTACTGTGTCAAGAATGCCATCTGTAAGAAGTTGAGGTTCGAGGAATTGTTCAAGCATGTCAAGACAATAAACCAATTAACTTTTTTTAAATACACAAATTTGCACCAGAAGTACATATCTTTATGCCAGCATAGCATTTTTAAAAAAAACATCTAATGTCACCGAAATAGATAGTGACTTTTGAGACACCCTGTACATTAAACCACATTATACAGTATCATACAGGGTATGTATAAAGTAACGCGAGTAAAGAGACAAATCCGATTTGAATTATTATATTAACGCGAGTAAACATGGACGAGTAGGTTAATATTTATTACAGGTACTTTATAACAACTGTATATTCGATGGTAAAGTCTATAAGAGGTGTTGAAAATGTCCTTCCATCGATCTCTATACAGGCTCTTGCACGGCGTATCACATTCAAATCAACCAGTTCAAATGAAATTTGTCTCTTCACTCGCTTTACTTTATACACACAGGGTATTAACTATCTATTTCAATGAAATCGGACAAATTTTTTAAAAACACACTTTTATTTATGTTTATCATGTTTAATATGTGTTAAAAATGTATAAATTTCTAAATTTTTTTCATAATTTTATTTTCATAATTTTTTCATTATCTGGTCCAATGAAAGACCGTCTGAAGTCATAGAATGGCAAAGAGACTCTCCAAAAGTTAACGTGTGGCTTGGAATGACCAAATCCAAAATTTATGGCCCATTCTTCTTTGCGGAAGCAACTGTAACAGGTACAGTCTACCTTGATATGCTTCAGCAGTTTCTCGAACCACAGCTTCTTGATGATGGCATTCTTGATAATGTTGTGTTTCAACAAGAAGCATTGATCTTTTGGCGATAAACCTTTGTTTTTATGAAACCCCATGCAAAGAAATCCAGGGGTGTCAAATCCGGAGAACGCGGAGGCCAAGGTCGAGGTCCTCCACGTCCAATCCACCGATTCGGAAGGCGTCTGTTGAGGTATTCTCGAACAATTAGAGCATAATGACATGGTGCTCCATCTTGTTGAAACACAACATTATCAAGAATGCCATCATCAAGAAGCTGTGGTTCGAGAAACTGCTGAAGCATATCAAGGTAGACGGTACCTGTTACAGTTACTTCCGCAAAGAAGAATGGGCCATAAATTTTGGATTTGGTCATTCCAAGCCACACGTTAACTTTTGGAGAGTCTCTTTGCCATTCTGACTTCAGACGGTCTTTCATTGGACCAGATAATGAAAAAATTGTGAAAATAAAATTATGAACAAAATTTAGAAATTTATACATTTTTAACACATATTAAACATGATAAACATAAATAAAAGTGTGTTTTTAAAAAATTTGTCCGATTTCATTGAAATAGATAGTTAATTCTGGGACACCCTGTATTATAAACAGTTTTAAAATATGGATTGAAGCAAGACGACGATTAAAATTCGAAGTAGGAAAAATTTTCGATTTTTGACATAAAACTTTTTTTCCAAAATTGAGGATGACGTCACAATCCGAAGGTTCCCAAATATTAAACAAAAAAATACTGTTCTAAATAATTTCAGGAGGTTAAAGAAATATTTACGGCAACTAAATGTTATTGAAATTTATGGAAAAACTCTTATTTCGTTTTAAAAGAGTTACGAAATATGGAATCATGTTGGTCATTTTTTTTTCTATTTCCCCGAGTATGAGGTCACGTGGGAATTCTTTACTTTTGTTCAAATACAAAATTACGGAAAGAAATTTATATATATATTTTTTTCTCGTAAATGCAATAGTTTTTTTTTTTTTTTTTTTTTAGTTATATTCCTGAGGAAAAGCCTCTCCGCCTTTTCCTCGGGAGTGTAACTCACTTTCATATTAGCCATTGCGCGTTATTCTACCTGCAACAAAAAGAAGGTCCCAAAACAAGACATCAATTTGAATATTTGTTTTAGTTCTAATGTATTACTTTTGTAAATTTAATTTATAATAAATTTTCCTATGAAACCGGATTTATGGGATACCCTGTATATATATATATATATATATATATGAAAATTATTTCACGAAGGTAACACGTGAAAAATATCCATTAAGTTTACTTTAGAAGTTCAGCAAGACAATTCAATCCCATTTTTGGATGTGCGTGTACATAGGGAAAGCCCAGGTTTTAAGTTTAGTATCTATCGGAAAACGACAAACAATTTGTCCTACGTACACTTTTACTCGGGACATGATACCCCCATTAAGAAGGCCATATTTTCATCAATGTTTCTCCGCGCCCTTAGGATCGCCAGTCCGGAATACATCGATGCCGAATTGGAAAAAATCAACGGTATTGGAAGTGATTTGTGTTATCCATCTGCGTTTATGGAATCTTGTCTCAACAAGGCAAAACGAACTTTCTATCGTGTCAATATTAACACTCGTACTTTGTCAAAAAATATTTTAGTACTTCCATTTTTCCCGGGCTTTTTAGGCATTGCTAATGTACTTAAACTTTTGGATATTAATGTAGTATTTTCATATAACAATATTGTGAAAAATATCATAGTAAAAAATAGCCCTACCAATAATTCAGGCATTATCTATAAAATTGGTTGTAAACAATGTGATTCCTTTTACATAGGTCAGACGGGAAAGGATTTGCACACACGTATAAAACAGCATCAATATTCCGTTAGAACAGGACAGTTGTCCAGTGCCCTTTTTGTCCATTTGTCAGAGTTAGCCCACTGTATTGATTGGAATAATGCTTCAGTTTTATTCCATTCAAGCAACATTGTTAATAGAAATATTCTTGAGTCTGCCATTATCCAACTTTCAAATAACTTCAACATAAGCAAAGGTCTTTTTCAACTCGATCCTGTTATGTTGAATTCCTTTAAAGCAGACTTAGATAAGAAGTGTAAAACATTAAATCTTTGGTAAACTTGTCTTCTACTTTATTAACTTTTAATTTGCATTTTATTTTTTATATATATCGAAACCGACCATAGGCAGAAATGTGTTAAAACCCGGACAGAGTTCTAGTATAAATTTGTATTTTTATAATCCATTTGATCTTGTGCTAAAAATCGATTAACTTTTAATTTGCATTTTATATATCGAAACCTGACCATAGGCAGCATTGTGTTAAAACCCGGCAGAGTCCCAGTATAAATTTGTATTTTTATAATCCATTTGATCTTGTGCTAAAAATCGATATTTTTCCTTACAATCTGTACGCCTCATTGGTAATCCTTTAAGGTTTTAATTTTAATTTTTATTATTTTTACTTCTCTGTTTATTGTATATATATGTATGTATGGATGTATGTATGTATTTGTATATATAGATATGTATGTATATATATATATATATGTATATGTGTGTGTGTGTGTATGTATGTTATTTATTTTTCTTTTTTTCTTTCTGTAACCTATATATAGGCTTAACCTTTTTATATACTTCAGTGTTCCTGAGGATGTCATTAGACGAAAGCGCTTGAGCACCATTTTGTGTTTCCTTTCCTTCGTGGTTTTATTCATCATATATATATATATATATAATGTGGTACAATCTTAAAATGATTTATTATTTATTTAAAGCATGTCCTCTATACAGTCATTTATGGGATACCCTGTATATATATATATATATATATAATGTGGTACAATCTTAAAATGATTTATTATTTATTTAAAGCATGTCCTCTATACAGTCATTTTAGTAGTGACAGCAAAAATCAGGTCTTTATAGCGAGTGTGTTCATGTATGGAGGTAAAAGTTGGCAGTACCCTGCTGAGAGGCTTGTGGACTTTATACGCGGGGGTCGACAGACGTCTTGAGCTCATTTACACAGGGAGGGTATAATAGATTTGGGGTATAATAGACTTAGAGTCTACCTCCGACTTTAGCGTCTTTACTCTTCGTTATTTTTTTTTCATTTCTTACATTTTCTTCATCTTCTTCACAATCTTTTCATTTTTCGTGCCGCAAAGTCCCACAGAGGGTTGGAGATTAGGTTGGTGTCCCATCTCTGTAAAATAAGGTCTACCTCTCCATAGGTACATATATAAATATACTGTATATAATTTGTTTGGGATTGATTCTCGTGGTACTGGCTGCAGGAATGTACAGAGGGTTGACAAAAGTAAGTAGACACTTCAATAATTGTCCTCATGAACAAATGGCAACGCTCATCAATAGAATGCCAGAATGCATTGTGGCAGTTTCAGGAAAGGAGAGGGGAAAAGGGAATGGAGAGGGGAAAGCAACACAATTCTAAATATATTCCTTCAATAAATCTGTTATTATATATTGACTCTTATTATCAAATAAAAATTAATGAAAAATTAAAGGTGTCTATTTATTTTTGTCAGTCCCCCGCCTCTGTATATAGTACATACAGCTGATGAGGTGCCTTAATAAAGTTTTGATAATTAATTCTAAATGTTGGAACTTCATTTCTTTCATAATGAAACAAATCCATTTAATTACTATAATCGTTGTTGAAAGAGTAAATCTTCTACAATGGGGAAAGTTTTAAGTATTTTACGCTTGCAGGGGGCTGAACTGGAAGCAGTGAAAATAGAGAAGGGATTCTCCTGACAATGGATCTCCTGTCCCATGCACTGCTCGTACAAGGTCTTGCACCCAAACTCATATTTGGTTTTGGTTGTCCTCGATAACAGGTTAATTTAAGCGACAATCAATGTAGCAGCGCCAATCTCACATACATGTACAGTAATCTGCATAGAGGAGTCGGATTTGAGCCGATATTTGGATAGATTTATTGGTTTGTAATTAGATTAATTTTACCTCGCGTATAACTATTTTTAGTGTTTGGAAACGATGAAACAACTCATTTTTAGCGAATTTTGGAAATAATTTTACTCTTAACACGTACTTGTTAAATTTACAGTTCTTCCATGCAGCTACTTATGTAGAATAAAATGAGTACCCAGAGAAATTACTACTTATACAGAATAAAGTGAGTACCCACAGAAATTACTACTTATATAGAATAAAGTGAGTACCCACAGAAATTACTACTTATATAGAATAAAGTGAGTACCCACGGAAATTACTACCTATAGAGAATAAAGTGAGTACCCACGGAAATTACTACTTTTATAGAATAAAGTGAGTACCCACAGAAATTACTACTTATATAGAATAAAGTGAGTACCCACAGAAATTACTACTTATATAAAATAAAGTGAGTACCCACAGAAATTACTACTTATATAGAATAACGTGAGTACCCACAGAAATTATTTCTTATATAGAATAAAGTGAGTACCCACAGAAATTACTGGAGCAGACGAAGTTTCGTGTAAGCGCTGTGAATGTAAGTTACAAACAGAACTTGTCTTGCGTCATAAGAATTTGTAGGTCGTGAAAGATATCTGGGACAGTTGATGCTCTTTGCGTGATTGGACCGCAAAATCTTGGCCTTGCAAATGAGAGACTTCATATCATCATCGCGTAATTTTGTCAGACAAATGAATGACACGCTAAGACCAGAATGGTTATCAGTAGTTAATGAACGAATACGTAAAGCTCTTGCTCACCAGGTGGTGTCCAATCCACGGCCAACGCTTATATATAGATACTGAAAAGAATGTCAGTATGTCACAACTAAGAGTTCGATGTTATTTACACAAACTGAGCTACAGTTGACGAGTGACTCGACGAAAAACCCTGCTTACAGCCGCCAGTGCAAAGTGAAGATTAACAAGGGTCAAGGGTATAGTCTGTTCTGGTCTCGGCGAGTTTCATTTAATCAATTCACGTTGAATAGAGAGCACAGTGAAGAAAGACCAATCAAACATTTCCTTTAACACGATGATTTCGAAAAGAGTGGCCTGGTCATCGTCGAGAGACATCTTAATTCTAATGAATAGCCCTTCATTCATGACAATCATCTCCTCTCATTGTTCCAACACTATCGTTGCTTTCAATTACAATGTAATTATATTGGAATAAGATTGTGCCACATGTCACATATCCAAACCGCCGCTCAGTGGAGTTGACAAGAAACGCACCTTGAAGCACTGACAAGAATTCTGTTGAACACCTCTCGAAACACTTTGTTCTAATACGTCATTGGTATGGAAACTTTACTGAAATACACAAAACTCATTACCTCTATGTCAGCAAGCGCCGTAGTTCTTTACGAGGCCTTTGCAAAAGTTACTTCATATAATTGACTGCTCTTCTTGGTTTTTGCTTTAATCTTAGGTATGTCATCATATGCCTTGATAATATTCACGTCTGTTACAAGAGTGTTCATTATATTTTGCAGGTCTCTGCAGAGAGAGAGAGAGAGAGAGAGAGAGAGAGAGAGAGAGAGAGCATTTGACTAAACCCTATAATTTGTAGCGATTAATACGTATAATCCTATTAATTTTAACTTAACTCATCATGAATTTACTAAAAAAAACTATTACTTTCATCTATCAACAATTAATTCTAAAAAAGAAAAAAAAAAATCACTACCAGCTTCCACTACCCACTACCCATTACCCACTACCCACTAAGCTAATTTAACTTTAACGCTAATGAATTCTCTTTCATCCTTATCTAATTATGATTCGCAATACATTAATCCTAATTTATTTTTTCACCGTATAACATTTGTAAAATCCTTATTAAAAACATTCGTGGCTGTCATCTCGTCGATGTCAGTAATGCGCGTACCCAGTTGTCATTTCCTATTCAGTGGTTCTGTCTCAAACGCGGGAGGATCAAAGAGCACCGCCTCAGAATCAATAAACAAACGCTCCTAAATGGTCGTGTCACGATGTTTTTTGCTCTTCGTTGCATCTCGTCCAAGTGAGAACAATGAATTCTTTTCATCTTTTCGCTCGTCGAAACGTAAATAAAAAACGACATTAGCTTCTCTATTTCCTTGTATGCATTAAGCAAAAAGGGAAAAAATTATTAAAAAAAAATTAAAAATCATTTATCGGAGTGTATATATATATATATATATATGAAAAATTATTTCACGAAAGTGACACGTGAAAAATATTTATGATGAATAAAACCACGAAGGGAAAAGAAACACAAAGGGGTGCTCAAGCGCTTTCGTGTTTCTTTTCCCTTCGTGGTTTTATTCATCATATATATATATATATAGGATGGCACCGAAAGACAAGAGTCAAAGAGTTATCATTGCATAACTTATAAATTTTTTAACTAAAAAAATTATAAATTACACATCATAAATTATAAATTATAAATTTTTAACTAAAAATTATAAATTATAAATTATAATTTTTTAAGGAAAAAAAGTAATTTGCATTTAAAAAAAATAATGGCAGCCATAGAACGGAAAAAATAAAATTCTCTCTGGTTCCTTTGACTCCTGTCTTTTGCGCCACCCTGTATATATATATATATATATATATATATATATATATATATATATATATATATATATATATATGTCTTCCAATACGAAAATAAAAATAAAACTTGTATTTGTTTTTCATCAGAAAAAAAAGGTTGTAAAACAAATATTGACAATGTTTTCTTAGCGAAATCATTTCCAATAGGATTACATTATTCGCCGTATATGAGCCTTGTTTGTTTTATATCCCATATATATATATATATATATATATACAAAATACAATCATTAATATATATATATATATATATATATATATATATATATATATATATATATATATATATAAAACTGCATTATGAGCAATAAACGCTGTTATTATGAGCTATCATAATAATAAAACAATTCTAAGAAAATATGGCGTAGGTATAACACTAGAAATCCTTATTTTTACTAAATATATAAATAATGTTCCTAAACAGGGGAAAATAAATGACTATAATAAGGCATTGCATCTCGGGGCATCGTCAGTGCCATTCGTAAAGAGTGCCAGATGCCCAGGGATGCCTCCTGCTATGCCTTCTCTTCTGTTTGTTTTGGGTAGAATAACGGGTCTGTTCACCCGAAACGGAGGAAGAGAAGCGAACGCATCGCTGCGCCCTGTTAGTCCAGGTGTGATCCAGTTACGCTAAATTAAACGCGACCCGAAAGTTATTATAGGAAGAAGATCAACGCGAGAACAACAACAATAACAATAACAACAGTAAACGAAGAATAGGACAGTAATATTGACTGTAAAATTTTAAAAAATGAGAGAGAGAGACGAACAAAACCCGAAAGATGAATATGAAAAAAAATAATATAAAATTTTTTTTTTTAATTTTTAATTTACGCCAGAAACAAATGTTGTTTCAATGAAAATAATCAAGCGCAAAAAATGAAGGTAAAAAAAACGAAATAAAAAATTATTAAGGAATAAATTGGAAAAAAAAAATATATAACTGTAAAATTTGTTACAGTTTCATAGGACGCAATTTGTCGATGTATAAGTAAACAAAATGACTCTGACAAATGGTTTAATAATTTATTTTCATTTTAGAATTTACTATAAAGAGTTGCTTTATAACTGCGTTGTTTTTTTATTAATTTTTTTATGCCAAGGTTCGAGTAATATGAAACCAGTAAGTATCTATAAGTGGCATCCATCTGTATGGATCTATATATATATATATATATATATATATATATATACACACATCTAAAAATAATAATATACCGATATGATGATTCTCTTTTAAATCAAAATTGGACCTAAGTAATGAATGGTTGTTTTTTCAGAAAGCTTTGAACTGTAATTTTAGACAACTCCCTCCCGTATCTTAAGTATTAAAACTAAAGTGTCATATTTTACAGAGAAAAAAAACTATTAATTATATTTTACTTACAGAATTTCCATAAATATTTTAAGTTAGTGAAATACAGGGTGTCCATAAATTATATTTACATATTTACTTAAAATTGAATTTAATTTGTAATAATGTAATGAGAGGGGTTGTTTAACCTCCTTCGTAACTTCTAAGGTCATATGACGAAGGGAACCTACAACTTTACGTGGGATCCGAACCACGGGTCGCTGCATAGTCTGGACGCAGAGGACGGTCTCCCATCCAACTACTGTCCGACCCGATGTCGGTTAACTTAATCAACGGGAAACGGTGTTACGACAGTGGTTACGACGTAACCCAACTGAATTTGTAAATGTAATTTATGGGCACCCTGTATAACTAGAGAGTACATTGTTTTCTAATTAACGCAATGACCATGCGTCATTATAATAATAACAACGAATGAAGAGGACCAAAAACTGGCACAGCGCTCAAGCCAACTAATGCGACCCATTGATCTAACTACTGTACTACCATATTTTTTACTAGCACCATCGGGATTCGAACTCCCGACCTACGTCTTTACATCGCTTATAGGGAAATGATGTTACCCATTGTCCTACAAACGCCAACCACAAGTCAGTGTAACATAATTAATTGAAAAATCTACGAGCATCCACACAAGTTAAATATTAACATAAAAATTATGATGAAAAAATTATTTTTCAATGAATGTAAAATATGTAAAAATTCTCGTAAGCAAATGCCAGGAAAACATTAAAATAATTTTTATCTAAAATTTGGCTAACATAGAACCAGACGAGAAGAATTGAATGAATTTTTGTGGAGGTGGGGGGGTTCTGAAGCGAGAAGTGAACTATTTGGGGTTTGAACGAATGCAGCAGTAATTAAATTAATTTTTATCTCATTAATTAAAAAAGGGGAATGCTTTGTGTTGAGGGGAAAGACTGCTGAGATAAGTTCAAAGGGGAGAAAGATAAAGGATATATATATATACATATACATACACGAGTATACATATTCTCTCTCTCTCTCTCTCTCTCTCTCTCTCTCTCTCTCTCTGTCTGTCTCTCTCTCATTTCCCCTTTTCGTGATTTAAATTTTAAAATGTTGCCTCCGCATGATCAACTTATTAGTGACAATTTCCATTCATATACTTTGAAAATGCATGAACGCGATTAAGGGCATGCAATAAAGTTAGAAATAATGAGTATAATGAGAGAAGGAAATGAGATGATTCACTATATTACGGACGGTTGTGAAAGCAGAGAGAAATAAAGTTACTCGAGTGGTCTCAAAGCGCTCAGGTGAAGATTACGAGTTTCCGAATACGTGAAATGAATGATGAGTTGAATTTGTTCAGAGCTCGTAATAAAATTTATTCTCTCTCTCTCTCTCTATATATATATATATATATATATAATATATATATGGCAATGGAGAAGGGGTTTCGAAACGTGTCTGTGTGTCCACTTAAGTCGTCATCTCCACTCGGGGCAGGAATTCTTGCCCGATAGATGAAGAGCAAAGCAAACACAAAGCTTTCTCCCACTTAAACGAAAGACGTTTCGCTAAAAATTCTTTACGAAGAAGATTTAAAGGCTTCTTGGCAGGTACTATATTCCCCATATATATTGTTTATGTACGAAAAATGTTTATTTTTTGTTATAAACACTGTAAACTATGTGAAATTCCCTGACTGTATATATATATATGGTAGTTACCACGAAAACGTTGCATTAATTACAAAGAAATTATTATATATATATATATATATATATATATATATATATATATATATATATATATATATATAATATATATATATATATATATATTACAGTATATATATAAGATTCTTAACATACAGTATATGGAAAGTTATATAACTTGACGTATATGTTAAGGGTCCTATATTTTCAAATAAAGTTGTTTTTTTATGCAGGAAGGAGGGGCCAAGGGGGGGCAAATGCCCTTTGGTTTACCCTTACCAAACTTGTAACTTTCGTAACTGTTTGACTTCAAAGTTGTTTTTTCATAATGTACATTTTAAAGCCGATGTCTTTGCAGAGAGAGAGAGAGAGAGAGAGAGAGAGAGAGAGAGAGAGAGAGAGAGAGAGAGAGAGAGAGATTTTAGAAATAAGAGGATATTAAATTAGAAAAAAAAAAATTCGTTTTCAGACTAAGTCAAAATTTGTAATGGTCAAATTTTCCTCATTAAGAATTTTTGTTGATAATCTGTCTTTTCTTTTATTATTATTATTATTATTATTATATTATTATTATTATTATTATTATTTATTAAACTTTCACATTCATCGTTTATCTTCACTCGTATATACAATACGCAGTGAATGTGTCGTGGAAGTGTTGGTATGCATTTGTATTTGCTAAACAGCGACATGCAACTGAATCCTTCGCACGTTATTAAAATGTTATGACCTCAATATTGCAAAACTGCAATATATATATATATATATATTGATTAGTGATTCAAAAAGGTATTGACAAAAATATTTATTTAAAAATTTATTTCCAGGGTTACCTTTTCTGGATCACCCTGTATATATATATATATGCCTCACGGAAACTCATCTAAAGGACTGCCAGGCGAACTGTGAAAATTGTGAGTCCTGTATTGACAAAAAAGAAATACAAATTGACAACTATAACATCCTCCGAGCCGACAGAACAGTGAGACGTAAAGGAGGATGTGTTATTTACACACGCGAAAGGCACATAGCAGAAATGGTTATAAGTACCTCAAACAACTACGTAGAATGTGTAGCAGCAAAAATTGAAAAATTAAATATGGTACTAATTGTAATGTACAGACCCCCAAACACGCCAACCTCAAAATTTTCAGATTCCATTACAGAGGTAAGAAACTTAGTAAAAGATCTATACTCTCCAACCCCAAATATTTTTCTCTGTGGTGATTTTAATTTCCCATTCATGAAATATAAAAGGATAGGAAAAAATATATGTATCCACCAGGACAAGGGGGGCACACGAGAAGACCAGGAGCAGGTAAAAATGCTACTAGCTTTAGCTGATGAATTTATGTTAACGCAAGAAATAACAGAAAACACAAAGAAAAACAACTGCCTAGATTTGGTATTCACAAACAACAGTAATCTAATTGATAATGTAGAAATCTCCCCAACTATGATATCAGACCACAATATCATTGAAATAACAACTAATATAAAGGCAACAGGAAAGGAAAGAACACGCACAACAGAACGAAGCAAATTCGAAATTTTTAATTTTCACTCCAAAGCTATAAACTGGGAAGATGTGACATCCAGCATGGAAGTAATAGATTGGAAAACCATTTTCGAGGCCAAGACAACGGAAGAGATGCTAATGACGTTAGAGGAGAAGACGTTAGAAATTGTGGAAAAACATGTCCCAAAGATACAACAAAGAGGAAAGAGAAGCAGGTTTGAAAGACAAAAGAGGGCATTGTTCCGAAAGAGAAAAAGAGTGACTGCAAAATTAAGTAATTGTAAAGATAACAACATCAGAAAAATATTAAATGATAAACTACAAAGTATCGATGTCGTCATACAGGAACAAATCGAGAAGCATACAGAAAAAGAAGAAGATGACGCTATAGAAGCGATAAAGGTTAACTCAAAGTACTTCTATAATTTCGCAAAAAGAAAGTCGAAAAACCAAGCGACTATCGGACCTTTAAAAAATGAGAACAGTGATTTATCTGATGATCTAACAGAAGTATCTGAAATATTAAAAGCTCAGTATGAATCATCTTTCAGTATCCCAAAAACTGACAAATTGATTTGCGATAGAAACGCGTTCTTTGAAGAAGAACCACAAGGGGAAAGTATAACGGATTTCGACTTTACGACGGATGATATTACACAAGCCATAGGGAAACTAAAAACACACTCAGCGGCAGGACCGGATAAATGGAATGCCACACTGATCAAAAACTGCAAGAATGCAATCGCTGAGCCCCTATACTGGATATGGAGACGATCATTAGACACGGGAGAAATACCGGGCATCCTGAAGAGCGCGAACATAGTCCGACGAATATATAAAGGAGGAGATCGATCCCAGGCCAAAAACTATAGGCCAGTGTCGCTTACATCTCATCTCACTAAAATATTTGAAAGAATAGTTAGACAGAAAATCTATGACTTTTGGAAACTCAGAAAAAATTCAATGATAACCAACACGGGTTTCGATCAGGCAGATCATGCCTATCACAACTAATGGAACACTACAACAACATTATTGATTCACTTGAAAGTAATGAAAACTATGATGTACTATACACAGACTTTGGTAAAGCGTTCGACAAGTGTGACCACGGATCATAATACATAAACTGAAATATATGGGAATAACAGGAAAAGTAGGGAAATGGATATATAATTTCCTTAGTGAGCGGAGGCAAGTCGTTACAGTACAAGGAGTATCTTCATCAGAATCAGAGGTCCTCAGCTCAGTACCACAAGGAACAGTATTAGCTCCACTACTCTTCATAATCATGCTAACGACATAGATGAGGACGTTAACAGAGACAGCACAGTAACATCCTTTGCGGATGACACAAAGATCAGTAGAAAAATAAGAAACCCAGAAGACATAGGATCTCTACAAACCGACATAAACAAAATCTACAAGTGGACTGAAGACAACAATATGAAGTTTAACACCGAGAAATTTCAGCTATTACGGTACGGAAAAAGAGAAGACCTAAAGTGCATGGAATATTATACCCAAATGACAGGAAATTCAGAGAAATTCCAGAGCAAAAGATTTAGGGGTTGTAATGACAGATGATGCGAAATTTGAAACACAAATAAGATAGCAGTAAACAGAGCAAAGAGAATAACGGGTCAGATATTGAGAACTTTTAAACGAAGGGATAGGAATGTAATGATTCCTCTACTGAAAACCCTGATAATACCCAAATTAGAATACTGCTCGGTCCTAACTTCCCCATATAAAAAAGAAGACATTAGACAGTGGAGGGGATCCAAAGAAGCTTCACAGCCAAGATCAGTGGGTGCAAAGAACTAAATTACTGGGAAAGGTTACGAGAACTAGACCTATATTCACTGGAAAGGAGAAGAGAGAGATACACCATTATTTACACTTGGAAAATAATGGAGAAACTAGTCCCTAATCTTACTCTGAATCCCATAACCCCAAACAACGATGTAAAGTAGAAGCGGTAGACTGTGTCGTATTCCCAAATTGAAGGCGAGACAGGGAACATCCTTAACCCTGAAAGAAAATAGTTTTGTAGTGAGAGGACCAAAACTGTTTAATCAGTTGCCCAAAGACCTAAGAAACATGAAGGGAGTTGCAGTGGAAATCTTCAAAAGAAGACTAGACGCCTGGCTCAGAACAATCCCCGATGAGCCGGGCGTACCTGGCTATGTGAGGTGGAGAGCGCAAGAATCCAACTCACTACTTCACCAGGCCAACTCGAGAGGAGGGGCGACAAGCTTGACCTTCGCGAAATGAGAAATCATCACGCGGAACCTTTGTAAGGTTGTAAGGCTGTAAGGTATATATATATATATGTATATATATATATATATATATATATATATATATACGTAAAGAACGACGCTTGTATAGGAGAATATTCCGCGCAAGATGAGGAGGGAGAACGAAACAAATGAAAAAATGAGGTAACCATCCGGGAATCGAACCCGGGATCTTCCGATTGCCGGTCAGATATGATAACCATTACACCATGGGCCTCATTTGTTTCGTTCTCCCTCCTCATCTTGCGCGGAATATTCTCCTATACAAGCGTCGTTCTTTACGTTAATTATACTGCGTGTTTGCAGTTAAAATATATATATATATATATATATATATATATAATGCTTGCTAATGTTTGTTGTAAATTCTATTTTCAATTAATATAAATAGCTTTATTGACTAGTACAGAATTATATTGTTTTTGCACCATTTGATTTGTTACCAGAAAAATGGGTGTTCTGTGACCATGGTATGTTTGGATTAACCCTTTAGCGCCCAGTGTCACTTTATTGATTTTGTTCCCGTTAACGCCAGACGATTTTTACTCAGTCTCGAAAAAGAAAGCCGGACAGTGAAGGGTTAACTATTTGGGTGTGCCTATTTGGATTGGTGTGCAAATATTTTTAATCATGGTACGTGATTGTTTTAACTATTTGTACAATGAACGTAAACTCTTTCATAGTCACGAATGATATTTAATACCATATTCATAAAAGGGGGAGGAGGGAAATCACAAATATACCCCTACTAACCCCCCACCCCCCTAGCACTACCCCCACCCACCCGTTTAAAAAAATAATACATCATTTACATTTCGTGTCGAAAAATGTAAAAAATTTAGTCCTGCGTTTTTTAGTATTTTCTTTTCTTTTATAGAACACCCAAAGCGTTTTGCTTTTAAAACGGTGTCACTTTGGGCGACACAAACACACACACACACACACACATACACAACACAAAAAAAGGGCCCACCCACTTTTATATATCCTAAAAACTGAGCCTCGAAGATCAATTTCCAATACAAATATTTCCAAACAAAAGAAATTTGAACTTTTTTTTTTTCATAAAATTTTTGAAAGTTTGTTTTTCTTCTGACATATTTTTCTATTACTATCTTTTAACGTTATTAACGCAGCATGTGAAAAGGAATAGCTTGTATATATATATATATATATATATATATATATATATATATATATATATATATATATATATATATATAGGGTGTTCAAAAAGAAACGCAACCCGTTGGAGAATGCATATATCATTGTAACGTTAACTTTTTTTTTTTCTATTCGGGGTGTTTTTTAATACCCTGTGTGTGTATATATATATAATATATATATATATATATATATGCACTAAAATCACAAAATAACACGTGATCTTATTAATAAGCAAACAACCACAGGGAAAAGGAAACACAAAGTCCGAGCGCTTTCGTGATATATTCACATTATCAAGGAGGAACAGAAAATAATGTGAATATATCACGAAAGCGCTCGGACTTTGTGTTTCCTTTTCCCTGTGGTTGTTTGCTTATATATATATATATATATATATATATATATATATATATATATATATATATACGGGGTATTCCGTGGAAATCATAGCAGAATACTCGAAAAAGAACACTTAGTGTTGCTACAGTCATCTTTATTAAGCCAAAAAAGTTTTCGAAAACTCTGGTTTCAACCTCAGTGGTACCTACATCGTAAGGTTGTAATTGTTTGGACTATAGAACACAATTACAGATGAAACATTTAAACAGTAAAGTCACGAAACAGTAAAAAATTACTGAACACAAAGTAGCTTAATGGAAGAATCATCAGAGTTAAGGGACGATTTAAGTTTCTAAATCAAAACCTCCCAATGTGACCATCTTTGCATACTGACCACCCGACTAAACTGACCACTTTTCCGCGATCCTGACAAAACTCATTACTTATAATGTAAAATATTACTCGGTACGATGACCACCTGTATATTGTGGAAAACAACCAGTTTTACCCAGCTATAAATAATTTTTGTTTAGAATTTAATCTGTTAAAGTGACCGTTTGAGTTTAGTAAAACGCAATGGCTCTACACCTTAATCCTGTCACTATTTATTCACGTAAGTTTCGGAAAAAAAGTTTCGATACGTAAAGAAATATAAAGTTGAAAGAAATGGGTATATATGGGTATATGTATATAAATAAATTATTTATTTTAAAGCTTAAACACGGGATTGAAAAAAAAAGTCAGATACTTTGTTACTACATCTTTTCGGAGAAACATTAATTTATTTCTAAAGTGACAACCTGCTTAAAGTGACCACTTTCGTTTGGTTCCCGATGGTAATCAATTTAAATAGGATCTAACCAGACATAACAGTAATCTGTAATCGCAATAGATTACAACCGATTACATTTTTTTTTTAAAGTAATCCTAAACGTAATCGATTACATTCATTTCTTGTGCAATGTAATCGTAGTCGTAATCGAATTCGTTAATAATGTAATCACAATCATGATTACTGTCATGATTACTTCGGTATTTGATAATTTTATCTTCTCTTTCAGGAATATTGATCATTTAAGACATGGCAATAGTAACGTCGGCCGTTCATAAGCACTTTCATATGTCAGCTTCAACCGAAGGCACTTTTGGTGACATTCAGTAAATTGAATATTACACCGTTATGCTGTTGTTCTTATCATTTATATAGAAGATTATTTTAAAAGTAATCATGATTGTAATCATGATTACATCTCATGTAATTATGATTGTGATCGATAACATTGTATTTTTTTTAATCGTAACTGTAATCTTAACGATTACATTATTAATGTAATCGCTACATGTCTGGTTCTAAAATATATATATATTATATATACACTGTATGTGTATATATATAGGGTGTAACAAATGTCAGTATCCATAGGATATTTACTTTATTGAATCTTACGTTAGGGATCTGACGTCATTAGAATTTTTACTTTGGAGGCATCTCAAGTCAGTGGTTTACTCATTACAACCACACACCATTGATCACTTGGTAAATAAGAATTCACGAGAAATGCGTCAAAATGAGCGAGAATTTGTTCTCTCTCTCTCTGTCTCTCTCTCTCTCTCTCTCTCTCTCTCGTTTATATGTGTGTGTGTGTGTGTGTGTGTGTGTGTGTGTGTGTGTTGTGTGTGTGTGTGTGTGTTCTACACCGTAGAATGTTTACTGGATATAGCAAAAATCATGAATATTTTCGTGGCGTCAAAATAACAGAAACATTATTCCAAGTTCACATTTCTGAACACAATCATACACACACGGGAATATAAGAGATCCGTGAAATGCGACACTGTAGAGGGTGTCCCAGAATTAACTATCTATTTCAATGAAATCGGACAAATTAATAAAAAACTGACATAATTTTGTGTTTATTACTAAATTATGATACAAAAACAAATAGATTTATAAATCATAAGTCAAAACTTTATTGAGAAGTTTCAACATATGCACCGTCTGTATCTCTGCAAATTTCAAATCTATCCTCAGCGCTGCGAAACACATTTTGAAGCATTTCAGGTGTTATCTCCCGCACTGCCAACTGGATGCGTTCTTTAAGTTCAGCTAAACTATTGATCTTTTGGCGATAAACCTTTGTTTTTATGAAACCCCATGCAAAGAAATCCAGGGGTGTCAAATCCGGAGAACGCGGAGGCCAAGGTCGAGGTCCTCCACGTCCAATCCACCGATTCGGAAGGCGTCTGTTGAGGTATTCTCGAACAATTAGAGCATAATGACATGGTGCTCCATCTTGTTGAAACACAACATTATCAAGAATGCCATCATCAAGAAGCTGTGGTTCGAGAAACTGCTGAAGCATATCAAGGTAGACGGTACCTGTTACAGTTGCTTCCGCAAAGAAGAATGGGCCATAAATTTTGGATTTGGTCATTCCAAGCCACACGTTAACTTTTGGAGAGTCTCTTTGCCATTCTAAAAATAAAACTATGAAAAACTATGAAAAAATTATGAAAATAAAATTATGAAAAAAATTTAGAAATTTATACATTTTTAACACATATTAAACATGATAAACATAAATAAAAGTGTGTTTTTAAAAAATTTGTCCGATTTCATTGAAATAGATAGTTAATTCTGGGACACCCTGTATATTAAAATACAGGGTGTTCGAAAAGTCCCGTCACCCCCTACAAAATATACATATTGTAATACCAATTTTATTTTGTGTGAGTAATTGAATTTATATGTGATTCATTGGCGTTGTTTTTTTCTTTTTCAGGTATTAGAGTTGTGTGAACAGTGGCAGACCAGTCCACTTACACTCTGGAGGAAAGGATAGTGATGAGCACATGGGCTCATGAAAGGTCACATACTGGCAAAACGATGCATGATATCAAGAATGATTTCAACGCAAGATTCAATAAGGTTACACCACCAAACAAGAAGGTATTACGCTGGGAGAAAAAGCTGTTTGAAACTGGCTCCATCAAGGACAGACCACGGTCGGGAAGACCAACAACGCGAGCAGAACAATGTGAAGGTGTGATTGCATCGGTGGCTCGTTCACCGAAAAAATCACTTCTTAAACGATCACAAGAACTTGCAGTCCCCATGTCCACAATGAGAGATCACATGACAAAAGATCTCGTCATGAAACCTAACCGCCCGTCATTTGTTAATGAATTAAGCGATACAGACATGCAGAAACGATATGAAGCCTGTGAAAGGTTTTTGACCGTTTTTCCAAAAGTTCTTGCACGTGGAACAGTGATTTTTTCTGACGAGTGTGCAATTTACCGTAGCGCCAAAATGAGAAATGTTTACTTCTGAAGCAAGGAAAATCCACACTTCTTTCAGGAACTGGAACACCATCCACCGCACGTGATGATATGGGCTGCATTGTCTGAATGTCTGTCGGGAACTTGTTCGGTCCATATTTTTTTGAAGGTCCTATCAACCAGGACCTCAACATGTTTACCTCAACATGTTACGGGACTGGTTTGTGCCTGAGCTCGAACGTTTAGGGCTGCTTGGTCGGGTGTGGTTTCAACAAGACGGGGCTCCGGCTCATTTTGCCATTATTGTGCGAAAATTCCTCAACGAAGTGTTCAGAGACAAATAGATCGGCCGTGGCTCGCAACATTTACCTGCCCCTCTTCAGTGGCCGCCCCGAAGTCCAGACCTGTCTTCATGTGACAATGCGTTATGGGGTTTCGTCAAGCAGAACGTATCCCGGGTGCATTACCGCACAACAGAGGAACTGAAACACGCTGTTCGAGATGCATTTGGTGCAATCACTCCAGCAATGCTGCATTGATTCTCACACCGCACATGGAGGCGCATAATCCTTTATTACGAAAATGATGGTGCACACACAGATATTCTTGATTAGTAACTGTAATTAGTACCTATATTTACTGTAATTAAAGTAATTGTTCCTAGTGACTCGTTTCTTAAATTACACCTACCACATATAAATAAAACTAATCACACAAAAATAAAATTAGTATTACAATATATACATTTTGTAAGGGGTGACGGGACTTTTCGAACACCCTGTAGAATACTCACATCTTCTCCCCCCCCCAACTCAAAAAGCTTTCAAGCTTCAGGTAATATTCTCACAGAAAAGTAGACATTCCTAATGCGTAAAGGTCAGTTATAGTAAGAAAAATCTTAACAAAACTATTCCTGATATCCATTTATTTCCTCTGAATGGAGGAAAGTTAATAAATATAATAATAAAAGGGTCATAAAAACTTCTCCAGTAAGATTGTTTTAGCTTTTCCTTATACGTGAATGCTATTATTTACAAAGATAGTTTGTGTCAAGTTCGCCGTTCAATATCGTTCAGGTTGCCATGCAAAGAAATTCGAATTGTTTTGCGGATGTTATTAATCTGCGTTAATCTCTGTTTATTCGTGATTTACGTCGATAAGCTATATATAACATGTTAAATTATAAGCTGGATTCATTGAAGTCCGAATTGTTCCTCTTATAAATATATAGTTTGGCTAGAAACGAGAAGCAAAGCAAAATGCTTGTTTAAAAACAATTTGAACAAATGAAGGATATTAAATATACAGTATGTTTGGAGCGAAAATTAACTTTATTAACAGTTTCCTCTTTTGTCTTTTGATGTAAATTTGACTGTAATAATGATGTAAAAATGTAATGATAGTATCCCAATTGGGTTTGGGTATTGAATCCTTTGTTTACAAATAGAGAGAGAGAGAGAGAGAGAGAGAGAGAGAGAGAGAGAGAGAGTTTATTTAATAATAATCACTGTATTTTATGTTCATTAAATAAGGGTTTTACTGTATTTTGATAACATCTTTAATTTTTAGTAATTTTAAATTTTTAAATATAAGTTCTAAACGTACCATTTTCATAGAGAAATTCATAATTTTGCTAATAAATATTGAAACTTTTTTAATGAATTTTAAGTTAAAATCTTAATTGTACCGACAAAGTCCGACATAATATTGCAACTAGCTACAATCATAGCTGAGAGGCGCATCTCATTTTTATAAGTTAATGAAAGAGAGATTATTAACCTGTAAATATACAGTAGGTTAATCAAAGTTACTTTTAATAAAGAATTCTAATTATTAATATATATATATATGTGTGTGTGTGTGTGTGTGTGTGTGTGTGTGTGTGCATATGTTACAGTCAATCTGTGAAACCAGTCATTTCACGTAATGCCTAAAATTTTCAGGCATTTCGCGTAATACCTGTGACCCTTAAGCACAGGTTATATGCATTATTAACCTAACCATACCAACCTAACCTAACCAACCTAACCTAATCCAACTTAACTTTACCTAACCTAACTTTCACGAAGTCATTAATCGCTTAATCGAATTACGCGAAATGCCTGAAATTTTTAGGCATTACATGAAATGACTGGTTTCATGCTTATATATATATATATATGTTATTCACCATTGCATTCGTAGTTTTAGTGGAAGTATGAAGAGTTAAACATCTCTTCACATATAGTATCATTCTGCCCATACGCCCATTTCACGGTACTAGCGGCTCGCAGTAGTATTGTCAAGAAAATAAAGGGGGTCAAAGTACTGACGAGGCTTCCGTACGTAGTGTTAGTCTCTCTCTCTCTCTATCTCTCTCTCTCTCTCTTCTCTCTCTCTCTCTCTCTCTATATATATATATATATATATATATATATATATATGGGAATGAACTCAGATTGGTTCCCTGAGGTTTTTTATGATACACACAGACCGTGCATGGAACAAGGAACTCTTCTAGGAAAATTAAATCCACTATGGTTTTTTCTTTTTCATGATGCTAACCCGACGTGGGCAACGGGTCACTCGCAAAGAGGTCCCAAAAATATAGCTTCCCTCACCAGCTCTCTGCAAAGCAGATAGGATCCAGCTTTGGGACAGGATCTAGGGTTTAAAGCAGCCTAGCCCAGCTATATTTAGAACCTCAATATAAGCAAAAGACTCGCTGACTTCACGTCAGATTGAATACATCAAGAAAAAGGTGTAGCTATTATATTTTTAGCCAAAAACCAAACTTAAACCTCAACTGGCAGAATTGAGCGTCCACTTTTCAAGGCACATAACATGTCCGTTTCATGATGGGAATGAACTCAGAATGGTTCCCTGAGGTTTTTATGATACACGCAGACCGTGCATGGAACAAGGAACTCTTCTAGGAAAATTAAATCCACTATAGTCCGAATAAGGGAACCATCCTGAGTTCATTCCCATCATGAAACGGACATGTTATGTGCCTTGAAAAGTGGACGCTCAATTCTGCCAGTTGAGGTTTAAGTTTAGGTTTTTGGCTAAAAATATAATAGTTACCCCTTTTTCTTTGATGTATTCAATCTGACGTGAAGGCAGCGAGTCTTTTGCTTATACTGAGGTTCTAAATGTAGCTGGGCTAGGCTGCTTTAAACCCCAGATCCTGTCCCAAAGCTGGATCCTATCTGCTTTGCAGATAGCTGGTGAGGGAAGCTATATTTTTGGGACCTCTTTGCGAGTGACCCGTTGCCCACGTCGGGCTAGCATCATGAAAAAGAAAAACTATGGTATTTGTCATTTACCATTACTTATTCGGACTATAAGTGGATTTAATTTTCCTAGCAGAGTTCCTTGTTCCATGCACGGTCTGTGTGTATCATATATATATATATATTATATATATATATATATATATATATATATATATATATATATATATATATATATGTGTTTCTTTTCCCTTCGTGGTTTTATTCATCATAAATATTTTTCACGTGTCACTTTCGTGAAATAATTTTTCATATATATATATATATATATACATACTTAAAACTAAACATTTAGATAATTATTAACATCATCATGAATTAATAATCATTTTGTAATTAACATTTAAAGAAATTAACAAGAAAAAATGTATCATTTAACATTAACTTGTATTTTTAACCCATTTTATTTCCTTTTTTGAGTTTCATAAACATTAATTAAAAGATTAAAATTTAACAATAAAAACAACAACTTCGAAGATTTTAACAACCAAAAAAGGAGGGGTTCATGATGTAATGAAATTGTGACATTCAATTTTATATTTTTTATATAAAAAATTGCTTTTGTTTTGTTAAAGATGTAAATTCTACCTGTATAGAGACACCTATATATATATATATATATCGTAAAGAACGACGCTTGTATAGGAGATATTCCGCGCAAGACGAGAAAGAGAAAACAACAAATGAAAAAATGAAGTACCACCTGGGAATCGAACCCGGGATCTTCCGATTGCCGGTCAGACGCGATAACCACTACACCATGGACTTCACTCTTCCAAATGTCGTAATTCCTCTACATACTCGCAGAAACCAATGCCCCAAGGGGCACCTCCCGCTTGCCGTATCATTATATACATTCAACTGCAAAGAACACGCAGTATAAATAACGTAAAGAAACGACGCTTGTATAGGAGATATTCCGCGCAAGACGAGAAAGAGAAAACAACAAATGAAAAATGAAGTACCACCTGGGAATCGAACCCGGGATCTTCCGATTGCCGGTCAGACGCGATAACCACTACACCATGGACTTCACTCTTCCAAATGTCGTAATTCCTCTACATACTCGCAGAAACCAATGCCCCAAGGGGGCACCTCCCGCTTGCCGTATCATTATATACATTCAACTGCAAAGAACACGCAGTATAAATAACGTAAAGAACGACGCTTGTATAGGAGATATTCCGCGCAAGACGAGAAAGAGAAAACAACAAATGAAAAAATGAAGTACCACCTGGGAATCGAACCCGGGATCTTCCGATTGCCGGTCAGACGCGATAACCACTACACCATGGACTTCACTCTTCCAAATGTCGTAATTCCTCTACATACTCGCAGAAACCAATGCCCCAAGGGGCACCTCCCGCTTGCCGTATCATTATATACATTCAACTGCAAAGAACACGCAGTATAAATAACGTAAAGAACGACGCTTGTATAGGAGATATTCCGCGCAAGACGAGAAAGAGAAAACAACAAATGAAAAAATGAAGTACCACCTGGGAATCGAACCCGGGATCTTCCGATTGCCGGTCAGACGCGATAACCACTACACCATGGACTTCACTCTTCCAAATGTCGTAATTCCTCTACATACTCGCAGAAACCAATGCCCCAAGGGGGCACCTCCCGCTTGCTGTATCATTATATACATTCAACTGCAAAGAACACGCAGTATAAATAACGTAAAGAACGACGCTTGTATAGGAGATATTCCGCGCAAGACGAGAAAGAGAAAACAACAAATGAAAAAATGAAGTACCACCTGGGAATCGAACCCGGGATCTTCCGATTGCCGGTCAGACGCGATAACCACTACACCATGGACTTCACTCTTCCAAATGTCGTAATTCCTCTACATACTCGCAGAAACCAATGCCCCAAGGGGGCACCTCCCGCTTGCCGTATCATTATATACATTCAACTGCAAAGAACACGCAGTATAAATAACGTAAAGAACGACGCTTGTATAGGAGATATTCCGCGCAAGACGAGAAAGAGAAAACAACAAATGAAAAAATGAAGTACCACCTGGGAATCGAACCCGGGATCTTCCGATTGCCGGTCAGACGCGATAACCACTACACCATGGACTTCACTCTTCCAAATGTCGTAATTCCTCTACATTGGTTTCTGCGAGTATGTAGAGGAATTACGACATTTGGAAGAGTGAAGTCCATGGTGTAGTGGTTATCGCGTCTGACCGGCAATCGGAAGATCCCGGGTTCGATTCCCAGGTGGTACTTCATTTTTTCATTTGTTGTTTTCTCTTTCTCGTCTTGCGCGGAATATCTCCTATACAAGCGTCGTTCTTTACGTTATTTATACTGCGTGTTCTTTGCAGTTGAATGTATATAATGATACGGCAAGCGGGAGGTGCCCCCTTGGGGCATTGGTTTCTGCGAGTATGTAGAGGAATTACGACATTTGGAAGAGTGAAGTCCATGGTGTAGTGGTTATCGCGTCTGACCGGCAATCGGAAGATCCCGGGTTCGATTCCCAGGTGGTACTTCATTTTTCATTTGTTGTTTTCTCTTTCTCGTCTTGCGCGGAATATCTCCTATACAAGCGTCGTTCTTTACGTTATTTATACTGCGTGTTCTTTGCAGTTGAATGTATATAATGATACGGCAAGCGGGAGGTGCCCCCTTGGGGCATTGGTTTCGAGAGTATGTAGAGGAATTACGACATTTGGAAGAGTGAAGTCCATGGTGTAGTGGTTATCGCGTCTGACCGGCAATCGGAAGATCCCGGGTTCGATTCCCAGGTGGTACTTCATTTTTTCATTTGTTGTTTTCTCTTTCTCGTCTTGCGCGGAATATCTCCTATACAAGCGTCGTTCTTTACGTTATTTATACTGCGTGTTCTTTGCAGTTGAATGTATATATATATATATAGGGTGTCCCAAATGTTCAAATTGTTGTTTTAGGAGCTTTTTTTTTCTGTTGCGGGTAGAATAATACGCTACGGCTAATATGGAAATGAGTTACACTCCTGAGGAAAAAACATCAATTTGAATATTTGTTTTAGTTCTAATGTATTACTTTTGGAAATTTAATTTAAAATAAATTTTCCTGTGAGACCCGACTTATGGGACACCCTGTATATATACATACTGTATATTGTAAGCAGTCCAGCATACTCTCAAACACACATTTCTCCCTTATTCCTCACTACACATCCATACTCACTTACACATTACACAATCTTTTCAAAATTTATATGATAAAAAGGCATTGTGAGCCTCGGAGACCTTGATTTTGGCTCTCTCCTTCTTATATAGGGGTGGTGGGGGCATTTTTGCAGGTGCTCACCCTTGGCCCCCCCCCCTCCCTCTTTCGTACATAAAATAAAAGTATAATTAGACCAGTCATTCTACAGTGATCACGGACCACGCATGATTTCGTGACCAGCGTTACAAGTATAAAAATTCACGTGCAAATGAGACCCTGTTCTAAGCCTCTTTTAGCCGTCATGTAGAAGGGATGAGGAAGGAATCCGATTCCTTAATCCATAAATCCATGAAACGATTATCCAGACGAACTAATTTCTTTCTCAGGGAATCACCTTCGATTTGTTAAAGTTATAAAATGTTGGATTAAACTAATTAGGTTCAGGTAACTTAAATTATAGTTAAGTTAGGTTATATTAGGGTACGATTTTTTCAAGTTTGTTGAATTCAGTCTTCTTATATATATATATATTATATATATATATATATATTATATTGGGCTTCCCGGAGATTAGCGAAGTTAAGCGACATTGGGTTTGTGTAGTAGTTGGATGGGAGACCGTCCTCTGCGCCCAGATTATGTAGCGACCCGTGGTTCGGATCCCACGTAAAGCTGTAGGTCCCCTCCGTCATATGACCTTAGATGTTGTGAAGCAGGTTAAACAACCCCAATTAAAAAAAAAAAAATATATATATATATATATATCGGTCGGCAAAAAAAAAAAGGGAGACCTTTTAAATCAGTGGTGCAAAACTTTTTTGATGTGAGGGCCAAACCAACCATCTGTTTTATATGTTGGGTGCCAGATATATAGATATTCTATTTTTTATAAATATGCATTTTTATAACCAGGGGTAAATATTTCAGATTTTTCTAACTTTTTCATTGAATTGAAAAGACCCGTGGGGCCACTGAAAAGACCCATGGGGGGGGGGGGGCACATTTGGCCCGCGGGCCAGGGTTTGTGCATCACTGTTTTAAATCCTTCATATCTTGGCAAATATGGTACATAGAACCATGAAATTTTAGTATGTTAGTACTAGGTAATTTTATGGTTGTATGCCATCTTTTAGCATTTTAGCTGAGAAATTGGATTTATGGCGAATATTCCAGAAAATTCTCGCTAATCATAGGTTCAAGTTGATAATTAAAGCGATTTTAATTAACATAAGGCAACTGCAGAAGGTTTGGAGAAGCTTCTCAAGAAAATCGATAAAACAGGAGATATCAAAAGAATATCAGGTAGCGATAATAAATTTGGCCACCAAACAGTCCTGATTTAAATCCTGTCGATTACGGGCCTTTGGGAAAATTTGTCAAGAGAATTTATCGGGTCAAAGTAAGAAATGTCGTTCATTTACGACAGCTTCTTCTGGAAAAATGGGATGAGCTACCGCAAGAACAAATCAATAAAGCCATAGATGAGTTCCGTCCTAGACTGAAAAAGGTGTAGAAGTTCGTGGTAAACATATCGAGCAGTTTTTTTAACATCAAGGTAGCACCAAATGTGAGTACTTTGTAACTTTTTATCTGCACATGCAATGCAGTAGTAGTGTAAATGGAGAATTTCCAGTGGCATAAAGAATGTTCAATAAATCCGTAATTTTCATTAGTTTTCTTTGAAATCCACTCACCGTATAGGAAATTTACTTAGTTGTGGGATGTGAAAAAAAAAATTGAAATATGACCATAACTTTGGATTTTACAGCCAAAGTTCGAGGTCTCCTTCTTTTTTGCCGACCCGATATATATATATATATATATATATATTATATCCCAAATGGACAGGAAATTCAGAGAAATTCCAGAGCAAAAAGATTTAGGGGTTATAATGACAGATGATGCAAAATTTGAAACACAAAATAAGATAGCAGTAAACAGAGCAAAGAGAATAACGGGGCAGATATTGAGAACCTTTAAGCGAAGGAATAGGAATGATTACTCTACTGAAAACCCTGATCATACCCAAATTGGAATACTGCTCAGTCCTAACATCCCATATAAAAAAGAAGAAAATTACACAGCTGGAAGGGATCCAGAGAAGCTTCACAGCCAAGATCAACGGGTGCAAAGAATTAAATTACTGGGAAAGGTTACGCGAACTAGATCTATATTCACTGGAAAGGAGAAGAGAGAGATACACCATTATTTACACTTGGAAAATAATGGAGAAACTAGTCCCTAATCTTACTCTGAACCCTATAACTCCCCAAACAACGGTGGAAAGTAGAAACGGTAGACTGTGTCGTATTCCCAAATTGAAGGCAAGACAAGGAACATCCTTAACCCTGAAAGAAAATAGTTTTGTGGTGAGAGGACCAAAACTGTTTAATCAGCTGCCCAAAGACCTAAGAAACACGAAGGGAGTTGCAGTGGACATCTTCAAAAGAAGACTAGACGCCAGGCTCAGAACAATCCCGATGAGCCGGGCGTACCTGGCTATGTGAGGTGGAGATCACAAGAAACCAACTCACTACTTCACCAGGCCAGCTCGAGAGGAGGGGCGACAAGCTTGACCTTCGCGAAATGAGGAATCATCGCGCGGAACCTTTGTAAGGTTGTAAGGTAAGGTAAGGTTTATAGTATATATTATATATATATATATATATATATATATATATATATATATATATAATATATATTATATATATATATATAATATATATATTATATATATATATAACACAAACTTAAGAAAGCAAGAATAAGAATTATTTTTAACCCAAAAGTATGAAGAATATTATTAGCAAATGGACTTTTAAATCTGAACACTCAGAAGTCATCAGTTATCCCACAAGGTGCAGTGTTATCTCTCTTGCAGATTGTGGGTATTAAAGACAGTGAAGTATTGTCCTTCGCTCGCGACCCAAAGATATGCAAGGAAATACCAAATAAAAGTGACCGAAAAAATTACAAAATGACATTAAAATACTATTTAAGTGGGCAGACGACAACAATATGAAGTTCATCGAAGAAAAAATCCAATCATAAGATATGGTAACAATAAGGAGCTACAGGAAAAGAGTACAAACATTTCAAGACAAAGAAACACTACCAAATTCAGAGAACTCTATAAAATTATAAAAGCTAGAAAAATATTGAGAATTATTTGGATGAGCTTCCATAGCAGAAGAAAAACATCGTGCTAAATTTATGGAAGATTTTAGTCCTACGAATAATTTTATTTTTTATTTTATTTATGTGTATTCATTGTTTAGAATAATAATGAACATACGAGGGGCGGTCAGAAAATAAGTTTACACGGCGTATAATTTCGTAACTAAAGGACCTACATTGATTATGTTTTGTATCAGGTGAATCGTTGATCATTGTTGGCAACACTGCACGTCGATTCGGCTGCCATCTACCGTACATTGGTTATATGAGTCAGTTGAACATGACAGCTCGACTGGAGCAGTTCCCTGCCCTACGGAGCACGTCCAGGACGTTTACGTTTAATGCCGCTCGTAAACGTTCCAGTATTGAACAATATGCAGCTGCATTGATTGTTGTGCTTTTTGCATGAAGGATGCGAGCAAAACGCCTTTGTGGTCCCAAAACAAGTTAACCATCACTTTGCCAGCGGACCTCACAATCTTGAACTTCTTTGGTCGCGGGGACCCAGGGTGTTTCCATTCCATGCTGGCACGTTGGTTTCCGGAGTACGGTGATGAACCCACGTCTCGTCTCCTATGACAATGCGCTCGAGAAATTCTTGACCACTGACAGACTGAATATCGTTGCAGAAATGACAGGGCACTGTTCCAGTCGAACGCCATGTTCAACTGACTCATATAACCAATGTACGGTAGATGACAGGCCGAATCGACATGCAGTGTTGCCAACAATGATTAACGAATTCACCTGATACAAACATAATCAATGTAGGTGCTTTAGTTACGAAATTATACGCCGTGTAAACTTATTTTGACCGCCCCTGTATTTATTCACAATGAACATATTTTTTATTTATTATTGATTATTCGATGCGAAATTAATATAGAAAAACGAATTCATTATCTAAAATTCGGTCATTTGGCGCATACGCCCTTCTTTAGGCGACGCGACGCCTCAATTGAATATTGCTCAATACTCACAAAAAATATTCAGAAAACGAGACGTAACAAACATAAAAGCTATACAAATCTGAGGAATAATATCTCTGTAATCAGAGGACCAAATTTACTAAATAATTTGTCAAAAAGGAATGAGGAATATTTTTGTTGTTGTTGTTGATGGTGTTGTTGAGGTGGACACCATAGAGATGAAAAATAGACACTTAATTCATGCATGCAGTACAATACTAAATAAGATAAGTGTGTCTGGCTAAGTGGTATGGTGAGTTCAAAACAAGCAACGCTCTCTTTCACCAAGCCAACTACGAGAGATCGTGTATATATATATAATTATATATATATATATAGAGCTGCTCGTACCCTGAAATGGGCGTATGGGCGTATGGACGGAATAATGTTTTAGGTGAATAGTGTTTAGGCACCATTGATTAAATATATATATATATATAGAGAGAGAGAGAGAGAGAGAGAGAGAGAGAGTTTTTTTAGAGTGCCACAATCAAAATCTCATGTTTTTCACATACTATCAAAAACATATGCTTCGCGAAACTGACATTACGTGTTAGTAATTTTTTTTATGTGCTTCACTTATGTGTGACCATTAGTTAAAAAAATATACTAAAATCTTTTAATTTATTTTTTATAATTTCTTTTCAAATAAAATTAAAACTAAAATTATGAAAGTAGAAAATTCACTCTATATATAATATATATATATATACAGGGTGGGCGGAAAGTAGCTCCCTATTTTGGATTGGTAAAAAAATACGTATATTATCATTATTCAGAAGAAATAATATGAAAAGGTAGGCATACATGGTAGGTTTTCTCTAAAATTCAATGTGGGCTCCAACTCTTTCCACCAGCTCTGGAGCCGCCCAGGAATGGCGTCCACTGACTTTAGCAGGAACTCCGGCGGGATGGAGGACATGACTTCCCGAATTCGGTCCTCCAGTTCTTCCAATGTCCTCGGTTTGGTGCGGTAGACTTCTTCCTTTACCCACCCCAAAGAAAGAAGTCGCACGGTTACCGCTGAAAAAACGGCAGAATCGGTTCAGTGTAACGGTGTGGTGTGGTATGACCTCAGATCAGGTTGTGGGCCGTTCCTTCTGCGCAACACCATGAATGCTGAGCGGTACCTTGCTATGTTGCGAAACCAGGTCTGGCCGGTTGTCAGCACATGGGAGAACATCGACGATTTATGCAAGATGGCGCCCCTCCGCACTTCGCTCTTGTTGCCGTGAGTGGCTGGATGCCCACTTCCCTGGGCGTTGGATGGGTCGTCGTGGTCCACATCAATGGCCAGCCAGGAGCCCGACTTGACACCGTGCGACTTCTTTCTTTGGGGGTGGGTAAAGGAAGAAGTCTACCGCACCAAACCGAGGACATTGGAAGAACTGGAGGACCGAATTCGGGAAGTCATGTCCTCCATCCCGCCGGAGTTCCTGCTAAAGTCAGTGGACGCCATTCATGGCGGCTCCAGAAGCTGGTGGAAAGAGTTGGAGCCCACATTGAATTTTAGAGAAAACCTACCATGTATGCCTACCTTTTCATATTATTTCTTCTGAAATAAATGGATAATATACGTATTTTTTTACCAATCCAAAATAGGGAGCTACTTTCCGCCCACCCTGTAATATATATATATATATATATAATTATATATATGTGTATATATATATTATATAAGATGCAGTCAATAAATTGTGGAATTGTTTCATTCAAAACAATAATGGTGATTCCGCGAATTTATTGACCGCATCTTGTATGTATATACGTTTAGAACCTTTAGATAGGTTTGAACGACGGATTAGAATATATATATATATATATATATATATTGTGTGTATATAAATAATTTACATTGTGTGCAGTGGAACACCACAACTACTCATAAAAATAATAATAATTGGTCTTGTAATAAAAATTATTAAAACATACGTTCACACATACACACTGTACTTGGTTGAAAATGTATGAGTTACATAAATTTACGTACATGAGTACACGGATGAGTATATTTTGTTTTGTTTACATAAATGCACACAAAGTTAAAAGCTAAAATCTCTGTGTATTCATGGGACAGTTTTATTGCTCAATATTTCAAAT
Organism: Bathynomus jamesi; assembly: GCA_023014485.1. NCBI lineage: Eukaryota > Metazoa > Arthropoda > Malacostraca > Isopoda > Cirolanidae > Bathynomus > Bathynomus jamesi. The sequence goes on along the minus strand of JAJOZX010000182.1, from coordinate 359,651 downwards.
ATATTTATAGGTGATTCCACCGACCGTGGACTTTTTGAATACAAATGTATTTGCAGATTACAGGAATTTCATATATATATATATAATATATATATATATATAAAATGTAACTTGGTTTTAATTCCGCCCGAATTGTTCATTCTGACGAAGGTCAAATTTTTCACTCCACCTTAGACCTACAGTTTAACGTGGAGTCCGAACCACACCGTACCAGCAGCCCAGCGTCTTAACCACTAGGCTACCCAGGGTACCTATTCATCTGCCAACCAATTCTTTATTGTGTGGAAGGATGAACAGCTGGGTTTTGCTGCGCGCCGCCTTTCGTCACCGGGTCTCGATCCCGGGGCCGATGGATTCATAGTCAGCGACGCTAACCACTACACAGGGGTCCCCAACCCTGTGCCGCGAGCACCATGGTGCCCGCCGACCCTTTTGCGAGTGCCGCCACTGACTCACTACGATGATAAGTTTTTATTTACATTTTTAATAAAATGTTAAGTATGTTACATATTTTAAATATTTAGTTACTAAATATTTAAAATATGTAACATACTTAACATTTTATTAAATTTTAGTAGTTAATTACAGAAACAGATGCTCATTTATTTGAAAATAATTATTTCTTTATAAATAAATTAAGTTATCGTTTTGATAATTTTCTAAGATTCTTAGTTAGCCCATCCTTGTTTTTTTTTGTGTATTAGTTCATTATTTTACATAGGAATTAAATGTTTTTTTGTGTGTATTATGTTCATTATTAAGTCCAACTATAAAATTGCCTTGAAAAAGTAAATGGTGCCCGCCGCACTACCGGTAGTCTGAATGTGCTCTTCGGCACAAAAAAGGTTGGGGACCCTGCACTACACCATCGAGGCGAATATATATATATATATATACACACACACACAACACACTCGTATATATATATATATATATAATATATATATATAATATATATATATTATGTAGGTTGGTTTTGACCCAGCCCGAATTGTTCATCCTGACGAAGGTCAAGCTTGTTACCCCATCCCAGACCTAGAGCAGGGGTCACCAACCTAAACGGTAGCGCCCACTAGTGGGCTCACATTAAAGGTAATTAAACATTTATTTCATTTATTTTATCAATTATGTTGATGTATTCTTTTTGATCTAAGGTGGGCGATAAGCTTTTTTAATTTTCAAAAAATCGTAAAAGTGGGCGGTAAACAAAAAAAAAGATTGGTGACCCATGACCTAGACTCCTAGAGCATCTTAACCACTAGGTCAGTAGTCTCCAAAGTGGGGTGCGCCTGCCGATCTAGGAGGTGCGCGAAGAAAATTGATAATTTTGATTTATCACTGTTTTTTCGTAGAAAGTTTTTGAATTTCAAGATGATGACCGAGAAAGAAAATACTCGCTAACACACAGTCATTCCTAGGAATTTGCGAGATAGTATCCGCGATATCGCTTACTCGCGATTAAAATTTAGCAAACTAAATATCACAATCGAGATCGCCGCATTATTTTGTAAAATAACAGTTGATTGACATCAGGGAAGATACGAGTTTACGAACCGAATCTCAACAGAAAACTGTGCCCAATTGGTGGACTGGATTAAAAAATGAGTACCCAGATTTAGTAAGCGCAGCGAACGATGCGCCTTCCATTTGGATCTACATATCTGTGTGAGGTGTCTTTTTCCGCTATGATAGGTATTAAAACGAAGAATCGAAATAAAGTGAACTTGGAACCGGACCTTCGAATCGCTGTATCACAAAGTGTCAAACCAAGATTTTCAGAAATTATGAAGCACAGTCAGCCACATTGTTCTCATTAAATTATATTGCTAAGTATATCTTCACCCTATCGTATATCTGTTGTATACTATTAACTTACAAGTAAATAATGAAAGGATATATATATATATATACACACACACACACACACACATTTTAACTGCAAACAACACGCAGTATAATTAATGTAAAGAACGACGCTTGTATAGAAGAACGTTCCGCACAAGATGAGGAGGGAGAACGAACAAATGAAAAATGAGGTAACCACCTGGGAATCGAACCCGGGATCTTCCGATTGCCGGTCGGATATGCTAACCATTACACCATGGGCCTCGATTAGTCAGAAGTCGTAATTCTCCTATATACTACATGGTGTAGTGGTTAGCATATCTGACCGGCAATCGAAAGATCCCGGGTTCGATTCCCGGGTGGTTACCTCATTTTTAATTTGTTTGTTCTCCCTCCTCATCTTGTGCGGAACGTTCTTCTATACAAGCGTTGTTCTTTACATTAATATATATATATATATATATATATTCTTCATGTTCATAGGGTGCGTGTTATTTATTTTTGCTGATTAAAGGGTGCGTGATCAAAAACATTTGGAGACCACTGCACTAGGTTATTCAGAGTACCCATTTATCTACCATTTTTGTATATGGAAGAATGAAGATCTAGGTGAGCCGAGTGCCACTTCTGTGTGTGTGTGTGTGTGTGTGTGTGTGTGTGTGTGTGTATGTTTCAAAGGTAACATGGGTGCTAATTAACAACTCAATGTAATTGCAATTATTAAACTATTAAATACAAATTATTAAATAGATTATATTATCTATCTACTATTCATTATACTCACTTGAGTATATTTTAAGAATACGATTCACGTGACAGAAATGAATTATACTTTTCGCATACTTTACAGTCATGAAGTTAATTTATCATTAACTTTATTATGCGCGGAAGCACGCAGTAAAAATCTTCATGCAATTACGACTGTATTTCTATTTCAGTATGATGCAGGCAGACTGATATTTCGAGATAAGTTTTATGGAGATGCAAATGATGTAGATTATTTTCCACTTCATCTCGACTTAAGGTAATAGTGCTTCATCATCATCTACATATATATATAATATATATATATATATATATATATATATATATATATATATATATATATATTATCACTAAACGAGACGAAAACAATTCTTCCTAGTACTTTGGCATCATTTGTTTCAATTCCTCTTCAGAGAATGAAAAACAGTTGAAATTAAATCGAAAGTACTCGGAAGGATTCCCACCCCACTCCTGACCTCAGTTTACAAACCTTTCGAGTTATTTTAACCGAAATTAACTGAATTTCAACCGATAAAATAGTTAAAATCAGTTTTCAACATCTGATCAACGAGACATAAAATCGACAAGTTATTGCGGGTTAGATTAAGTTAGGTTAGTTTAGGTTAACATAGGTTAGGTTAGAATAGGTTAGGTTAAGTTAGCATCGGTTAGGTAATTTTAACTAATTCATAGTTTGGAGCTTATTTGACACGAAGATGGGTTAAAATTACTCAAGAGCTTTCATACTCTTTTACGTTGTGCGCATCAGTAATTAACAATTAGTTGATGTAGTGAACTATTGAGTTCTAATATATATATATATATATATATATAATATATATATATATATTGCGAACTCCTTAAGAACTATTTTTATTTTTATAATGTAGAGAATATTTCTTATTTATAAAAATAAAAGAAAGACTTTAAAAAGATATGTTCCAATAATTCTTTTACAAATTCTCTATTTATCGTTTAGAAATATAAATATTATTTATTTATTATTATTTTTTTAAGATATAATTTTTTATCAGCTTAGAGGAAGTTCATATATATATATATATAGTGTGTGTGTGTGTCATACCGTTCACGCTTGGAATCTCTGTTGAAAAGATTGTTTGGGTATTTTCACGAAATACCCAAATTATTTGAAACCCTCTTCCCCCCCACCCGCTCACATTTGGTTTGTATTTACGCGCCACTTCAAAAACTAATAGTGCAAACTAGGACTAGTTTTCTCATCTCATTCGCTAGTTCTCAAAACTTCTGCAGGGCATATGACAAGAGCCGACAACATTTGACCTTTGACCCACTTCAGTGCCAAGATGGGCATCAAAGATAAACACAAGTAGCTCCATTCGCTGGTGGTCGGATCGACAGCATAGATTTTTTTTTTATATTACCCTATAATAATAATAATGCCCCAGTAATAATACCCCAACTTGTGAAAAATTTATGGAAAACGCCACTGAGATGGATTTTATTTTATGTTCATTAACTTTATATCATTTTTGGTTGTTAATAATTCTAAACTCAAAAATTGGGGTAAATCATTATTATTAATTATTTTTGTTAATAATAATAATAATAATATTAATAATAATAATAATAATAATTTTGTACGCACTGACAAATTAGTTTTTGTCAATTATGAGCAAACTAACACATATTAAGAAATTGTCTATTAGGAAAAATACATTGTAACTTTGTAAGTACAGAAGCAGTTAAAAGGCACACATAAAACACAATTTTCCTTATTTTGTGCCAAACTGAAAATCTGATTACGTGAAATTAAAAAACAACAACAACGACAACAACAACAATGCCATTATAAATTTTTAAAATTAATCAAAAATTAATTTCCATATTTTTTTTTAATTCAAGGATAAATTTCAAAAGCGAACTCTTCGCCCCATTGGAAATTATTAGAATCTATATATTTACTCGGCCCTTACACTATAATGTATATAGCTACTAATTTTTGTACCCATTAGCGATCCTCTACCATCGCTTTCTACCCTCTTGAGAGTGACTGACAGTATTATCCTCTCAATGGGAGAATTTGGCATCTCCACGCAGCTGGGCCACACAAGAGGGTTCCCAACTTTACGGCCAGAAGAGAATTCTGCCTTACCAATCCCTAAAAATTAGTCTCCTCCTAGAAGCTATATTACATCTTTGTGAGAAGTATTTTGCAAAAACAAATAAGCAATGAAATGTAAAATATGTTTGCTACATTTGATAATCCTGAGTACGTTTGCAACATTTCAACAGAGGCAACATGAAAACAATGTTCTTAAATAATGATGAATTTGCGACCAAGTCAAATTGCAGATTCACACACGGGCGATACATTGTATTTTTAGAATACACGCAGTGTATATATATATATATATATATATATATATATATATATATATATATAAATTGTTTCACGAAAGTAACACGTGAAAAATATTTATGATGAATAAAACCACGAAGGAAAGGAAACACAGAATGGTGCTCAAGCGCTTTCGTCTAATGACATCCTGAGGATGTCATTAGACGAAAGCGCTTGAGCACCATTCTGTGTTTCCTTTCCTTCGTGGTTTTATTCATCATATATATATATATATATTATATATATATATATATATATATATATACTATTATACAAATATATACTTAGTTTTCATTACTTAGTACATAATTACATAATGTAGTACGATAGAAATATATACTGTACATATGTACACACACACACACACACACACACACACACGTACATACTCACACACTTATATATATATATATATATATATATATATATATATATATATATATATATATATATATATATATATATACAACCTTAATTTTTATACTTATATTTTGCGTTTTAGATATATATATATATATATATATATATATATATATATATATATGGTGGTGATGGTGAAAAGAAAATTGAAACCGATTATCTTGAAGACAACCAGAGGGATGAAGGCTGTCAAGTGGGACGCGAAGCCTCTTGAGGGCTCTGAAGGGCAGACAAAACGACGTTCGAAGGAGCTAAAAAGACTCTCCAAAAATGATTTAACGAACACTAATCTCCGCCTCTGATAATGGATCTGATAAGCGCTGGAGAGCGCCAGATAACGCTGTGTTAGACCGTCGCTCACAGCTATACAATATCGCCAATTTCTTTCTTATATAGACACATCTTGATCATTGTCTATATATATATATTATATATATATATATATATATATATATATATATATATATATATATATATATATACACACAACGTATATGCACCTTGAGAAGGTCTTATAAGAAAAGAAAGAGCTTGGAATTGTTTCTCTTTCCTTGCGGATCGTATCATATTTAATAAAATTCATATGAAAATTGTGAATCTCTCTCTCTCTCTCTCTCTCTCTCTCTCTCTCTCTCTATATATATATATATATATATATATATATATATGTGTGTTGAGTAGTTGATGAGTTATTAGTAATACGCAAACACTATTTTTTCATGGGTCTTTAACATTATGACCAATTTTTCTATTAATGACAACGAACATTTTTTTTTCCATATAAAAATGTCTCGATAGAACGACAGACCAAATAAAGAAAAAAAAGGAATACAAATTATAAACACGCTGTGAAATTAAGGCCATACGCATACTCTATACGATGTTTTAGTTACAAACCAAACACGATGGTTGTCAACTGGGCGAATCTTTCTAATTTTATTTATGGTAATAACAGAAAACATTGTACGAGACTCCTTCCCGAAATAAACTGGTTATCACATACTGTGTTTGTTCATATAATTTGGATGAAACTGTTAATCTGAAACAAGAGCTCAACACCCTTCACGCAAAGAAATTTAATCCATAACAAATGCGACCCGAACGTTCGACAGAAAATTTGGCCCAAAGAAGGCAAGACGTTTTAGACGGACTAACGTCATTTTCACTGACAAGACCAAACAATTGACAAGTTAATGTGGGTCAGCTTAAGTTAGGTTAAGATAGGTTAGGTTATGCTAAGTTAGGTTAGGTTAAGTCAGGTTGTTATTTTTTTTGGAGTGTCGGTTGTTTGGTCTTGTCGATGAAATGGCTATCGGAAGACCTTTTTTAGGATGTAATGATAGCGTTGTTTAACATCCTTCGCAATATATAAGGTAGATCTACAGTTTTACGCGAGATCCAAACCACGGGTCGCTACATCATCTAAACGCGGAGAATGGCCTCCCATCCAACTAATCTCCAGATCCAATTTCGCTTCACTTAGCTGATCGACGGGAAGCGGTGTTACGACACTGGTCACGACGTAACCCAGATGTTTTAGGGAGCCTCTTTTTCATTAGTAAAGTTGCCTGAATTCCTCCAAGAAACTGGGGAAACCTTAATACTGTCAGTGTTTGTACCCCATTTTTCGTATAGAAAATAATGGTAGGGAAACTGTGATTGCATAAAGGAGAAAATACCTATATAGCTGCCAGTATAAAAGTGAAAAGCATGAAACGCGGTCATTCAAGTGCCTGGGCAT
>JAJOZX010000182.1:260000-347500 GCA_023014485.1 Bathynomus jamesi | reverse complement strand
AATAAAACTATTTTTACAGATCAGTCTTCCCGTAGGAAGCCCTCCCCCCTTCCTGCAATCCTGGATACGCCCCTGTTTATGAGGTAAAATTAATAATAAAATAATTAAAAATTCAGTTTCAAATTAAGGTATTATCGTAAGGTGCGAAAATCACACAAACGCGATACCAGTGAATTTTAGTATTTAAAATATAGATTAAAAAAGTTTACATACTTGAGGTAATTGACATTGTACATACAGGGTGGCCCATAAGTCCCACTCGGTTATAATTAAAGCGAAAATCCATCTAGCGGAGCTTACACTGACGTAATCGATTACTAAGGAAAGACTATTTGTCGAAATGGTTATATTTTCCACTTTGAATAATTAATAAATATTTCTAAACTCATTATAAACTTTTTACTTTGTTTGATTTTTGTATTTTCGCTTTAATTATAACTGATTGGGACTTATGGGTCACCCTGTACAATGGTGTTCATCAGGAAAATGACCTTGGGAAGAAAAAGTCGCATTTCAGTTAAATCCGCACCTAAATATAGAGATCTCATCGATAGGGAATTTCAGCGACACTAACTTGACCTAACCTCACTTAACCTCATCTCACCTAACTTAACCTAACCTAACCTCACTTAACCTAACCTAACTTAACCTCACCTAACCTAACCTAACTTAACTAAGCTCAATCTAACCTAACCTAGCCTAACTAAGCTTAATCTAACTTAACCTAACTTAATCTACCCCAAAATAAACTTGTTGATGAAATGTCAACCCGTTAAATGTTTGCTGCCTACTACAGGGTGTCCCATAAGTCCGGCATCATAGGAGAAATTCATATTTTTCTATTTCTACAAATCATAATTTATGCTCGGGATGCCAATTTCCCGTCCACCATTCTGTTCGGTGACGAGGCTGTTTTTTATGGAAATGGTGAGGTAAATCGACAGAACACCCGCTACTGGTCTCAAAACAACCCTCACTGGTATACCTCTTCAAAGGAACAAGGTGCATCTCGGGTGATGGTATGGTGTGGCATTTGGAAGGCTCGCATCATAGGCCCCCTCTTTTTCGATGAACATGTCACTGGAGGTACCTACCTACGTATGCTCAAGGAAGAAGCATTTCCCAGTGTCTTGAACGAAGAAGGAAATTTCCCAACATGGTTCCAGCAAGAGGGCGCTCCTGCACATTACAGCACCCAAGTAAGGGAATTGTACCAACAATTCCCTGGTCATTGGATAGGACGTCGAGGGCCACTGGATTTTTATCTCTGGGGCCACTTGAAAGCGCTGGTATATGCAGAGAAAATTAGGAGTGTTGAACATTTGCGGCAGCGCATTATTGGGGCATATAACACCATTACTCCTAACATCATTCACCGTGTGTGGCTTGCTGACTGGGTATCGCATCTGAATTTGTGTATGAAAACAATGGTGGAATATTGAGCACGTTCTGTAAATAAAAGCTTTTGTTTTGCCTTTTTTTATTATTTTCCTATGATGCCGGACTTACGGGACACCCTATATACAAGCAATTGTCTTAAGACTCGCAAAGATATGTATAGTATTTCATTTTGAAAATATTTTGTACAAAATTCCTAAATCTATTTCACACGATCATTTTAGTAACAAATAAATACTTTACGAATGCAGGAAAAGTGACAGAATTACTGTATATTTGGGAAGATGCTGATTTTGAGATTTAAGAGATTCTGAACATTTTTTTGTCTCATTTCGTGAACAGTAAAGTGAACAGTATATACTTAGTTGTATACCATGTTCGATTTCATATGAGAGAAGCTTCTGGTAAAAATGGGTGTTGAATGTTGTGGCAAGAACTGAGTCTTAATATATATATATATAAATTTAGTGGTGGACCGGATGTTAGTTTTTCAACATCTGCGGATGCGGATTTTTAATTTCAATATCCGCGGATGCGGATATTTAGTTAATCTATCAATATATATAGAATTATGAATATATTACATAATTTTTCAAATTTCGTGATATTACTATTATGGCAAGCAATGCATAAGAATTAAAATTAATATTAATGTTTTCATTATGATAAAAATAATAACTTTCTCAAGAGTTTCAGCCACAGAAAAATGAATGAAACGAGTTTCATTCAATTTTCTGTGTTACCAGGTATTTATATTTTGGGGTTTATATATCTGTTTGTTCATTAATAATTAATACTTTACATGAAATGTGCGTGACTGGGCCTTATAAGCTACTTTATAAGCTAATTTAATTGTAAATTGCATAATTTATTAGAGGTAATATCCACATAACATCCGCAGTCCGAAGTTCGGATGCGGATGTTAAAAATGATGCGGATATCCGGTCCACCACTAAATTATATATATAAAACGGGTGTGCCATAAAAAAAGGATGCATTTTAAAAAGGCTATAAAATCAACATTTGTTATTTAATTTTAATAAAACTTCTACACAATAAAACATATGTATTTATCTATATGCAAACAAGTTTTCAGACTAAAATATCAAATAATTCAAATTCTATCAACATTTAACGAGAGTATGATTTTTCTACTTAATATGCAAAAATTATTAAACCTTTTTAATATTTTTTTATAAAAATATTTTTAACGTAAAATTTACCTGAAATCATTAAAAAAAAATGTTCGAAATGCTTTCCTTCCATTTCAATAACTTTTTTATTCTTGGCGGGAATATGGACAACTTAGCAGAGCGAGTCTACAGGACTTGTATCGTCCGCAAATGATGTTACTATACTGTTGCTGTTTACTCCACTGTCTCTGTCTGTAGCATGATAATGAACAGGAGTGGGTCAGCACTGTACCTTGTGGTACTGAGCTATGTACTTCTGATTCTGATGATGATACACCTTGAATTTTGACGACCTGTAGACATTCTCTGAGGAAGTTGTAGATCCATTTTCCCACTTTGTCTGTTATTCCCATATGTTTAATTTTATGTGCTATTATACATGATCGCATTTTCGAAAGCTTTAGCAAAATCTGTGTATATAACATCATAGTTTTCATTGCCTTCAAGTGCATCTAGGATATTTTTATAATGCTCTATAAGTTGTGATAGGCATGATCTTCCTGATCGGAATCCGTGCTGATTTTCGTTTAATCTTTCCAGTGTCTCCAAGAAGTCATAGATTTTCTCTCTGACTATTCTTTCAAATATTTTGGTGAGGTAGGACGTCAGGGACACTGGTTGAGATCTTGAGATCTATCCCCGCCTTTATATATAGGGACAATGTTTGCTCTTTTCAAGATGCTCGGTATTTCCCCAGTGTCTAGGGATCTTCTCCATATCCAGTATAAGGGTGTAGCTATTTCATTTTTACAGTTTTTAATTAATAGTGCGTTCCATTTGTCCGGACCTGCAGCTGAATGTGATTTCATTTGTCCTATAGCTCTCGCTACATCTTCTGTGGTAAAATCAAAGTCTGTTATACATTCTCCTTGCAATTTCTCTTTGAAGAATGCATCTATGTCAGGTATCGCTTTGTCACTTTTTGGGGTACTGAAGACCGATTCATACTGGGCTCTTAATGTTTCAGATATTTCTTTTAGATCATCTGTTAGTTCATTATTTCCTTTCCTTAAAGGCCTGATAGCAGCGCGCGTTTTTGTTTTCCTTTTCGCATAGCTGTAGAAATAGTTTGGATTTTCCTTTATTGCTTCTACTGCCTTTTCCTCTTCCCTCTCTGTATGGCCCTTTATCAGAGTTTGTATTTCCCAATCGATTCTCTCCAGTTTTTCTTGTATTAGTTTCCTGGCATTGTTGTCTCCGCAATTAGCTAACTTCGTCGCTACTCTCTTTCTTTTGCAGAATATTCTTCTCTTTTGCCTCTCTAGCCAGTTCCTCTTTCCTTTTTGCTGTGCTTTCGGAGCATATTTTTCCAAAATTCTCGGCGTCTTTTCTTCCAAGTTTGTTAGCATTTCCTCAGTTGTTTTATTCTCTAAAACTGTTCTCCACTCTATTTGGGCCATGTGTGATCTGATTTCTTCCCAATTTATGGTCTCGGAGTTTAAGTTAAAAGCTCCATCTTTGCTTCTTCCTTCTGTATGTGCATTGTCTTTTAAAGTTATCGCCATATTTGTTGATAACTCGATTATATTGTGGTCTGAGATATAGTTGGAGTTATTTTTATATCGGCAATCAAGTTCGTGTTATTTGTGAATACCAGATCTCAGCAGCTATTTTTCGTAGTATTTTCTGTTATCTCCTGTGTCAGCATAAACTCGTTTGTGAGAGCCATCAGCATTTTTGCTTGTTCCTGGTCCTCTCTTGTGCTCCCTTATCTTGCTGTATAAATATATTTCTACCCACCTTTTTGTATTTTATAATGAGAAATTAAAATCGCCGCAGAGTATTATATTAGGGGATGGAGAGTTTACGGACTTTATTAGGGTTCCGATATCATCAATGGCACCCGAAAATTTTTCATTTGGAGAGTTTGGAGGTTTATAGATGACTATCAGTACCACGTTTAGTTTCTCTATTTTCCTGCAAGGGTTTTCACGAAACCGTTGGATTTACTTATTACCGTTTCTGTCATATGCCTCTCATGTATATAAATAGCACAGCCACCGTTACGTCTCGCTGTTCTATCCATTCTTAGTAAGTTGAATCCATCGATATGCAATTCTTTCTTATCGATACAGTGTTCGCAGTTATCGCAGTTGCCTTGGCAGTCTTTAAGATGTGTTTCTGTGAGGCATGCGATGTCCGCCTTTGTTTCGTCCATAAAACCTTTCAGGTACGAAACTTTGCTTAGTGAATTGCTCGGTTTTATTCCTTGAATATTTGCCAGGACAATGTTTTGTTCTTTGTTTTGCATTGCCCCTTGTGCATTTTAAGTTCGTTGTCCTTTGATATCACGTGTTTTGTAGCCGTGTGGTCCTCCGAGATGGATCCGTTCCCACCTACCTGTTCTGGTAGCTTTTTGCCATGTAGCGGTCCGGCTTGAGGGTTTCCAGCTGTGTCAGCTGTATGTGCTGTATAAGACTTAACATCCGTGTTGTGTCCAAGATGTTGAAAAAATTTCGTGTGCTATTTGTGTTTTGTTTGCTATTTGGGTACATATTTCTTTCTCACATTCCTTCTGTTGTCATTTGAAAGTTGTCCTTTGTCCTTTGAACTTGTCGGTAGATGATGGTAGTAGCATTTTCTCCCGTACTGACAGGTTTCATATGTCTCGTATATCTTGGAAATGTCCGGATGGTAGAATTTTCATTTTCCGCCAAATTTGCAGTGACAATTATTGTAGGAGTAGTTGCACACAGGAGGGTGTTCGTAAATACATTCTCCTCCCTTATATCTGCATATTCCTTTCACATAGTATTCACATATATTTTCTTCCCCAATTTTACTTGGGGCCTTTGTTTTTGGTGGTTTCAGTATGGTTTCTTTATTGTCTACTTGTTTTTTCCTATTGCTACTAATGCCCTTTGTTTGAAAACTTTGGATTTGGTTTTGTGCCTCTGTTTCCTCTGTTGTTGCTTCTTTTAGCTCTATTATTTCTGCTTTTTCTGTTTCCTTTTCCGGTTCGGTTTTCGCAGTTTCCTCTCGTACTATCTTCGTTCCTTCTATTTTTTTTCTCTGTTCACTATTCATAAGCTCCTCTTTTCCCTTTTCCTCATGGTCTCGTTCTGCTTTAGAAACTGTAAACGAGTTTATTTCGATTATGCAGCTTTTGCAGAAGAATTGATTCCGTTCACTTGTTTAGCGCCTGATATAAGAGAGATTTCTTCGTCGCTCCATCTCAGGCATTGAAATTCAACTAATGCGACTAATTCGACTAATATAGATGTGTGTGTGTGTGTGTTGTGTGTGTGTATTTTTTTCCTAGTAACCTGGTTAGAGTTTTGTGTAACGATCCCTTATCGCACGGAGGTCAGGCTCATGGCCCTCTCTGTCTGTCTGTCTGTCTCTCTCTCTCTCTCTCTCTCTCTCTCTCTCTCTCTCTCTCTCTCTCTCTCTCCACCACACACACACACACACACACACATATACATATATATATGTGGACACTTTGTTGGTTCATTTATCAAGATGTATGCTGTGAAAGTGATTAATCAAATTATATGATAGCGGCTGTCTCTCCTGCTTTCAATTCTGAATAATTTATTTGACTAAAACAAGCCACCTGATTTACATCTAACAAAGGAAGCTCATTGCATTGCAATGTAATCATTTGTGCAAATTACATTTGTCATCCTTTGTCAAGCGAACAACACAACGTAAGATTGAAAATATGGATTCGCAACACGTTGAAATGAAACAGTGTACATCATACGATAAACTTGAATATGTTGTCAACTTGAATCGCAGTTTTAATAACCTCCATTCATAATGTTCATATCAATAAACGTACAACGCACTTGGTGTATACACACACACACACACACACATATGCGAACATATACTGTACAAATATACATGCGAATTTTATATTGGTATATGTTCGTCTGCGTGTGTGTGTGTGTGTGTGTGTGTGTGTGTGTGTGTGTGTGTACACCTTAGAAATTGTAGATGTGCGCGATTGTGAGTTTTATTGCAATTGCAAAGTCGTATTTGGCACATATAAATGTGATATTAAACAATCTGCAATACTGCAGCGCTCTGTCATTAGTCTGAGTTATTCTTCAAAGAATATGTTTGCGTTGTAAATAAAAATCACTTCAAGTAAAAAATATGTTAATATCATAAAAATTAACATTTCATTAATGACTTTATCATAAAAATGACTATAAAATATTCTTAAAATTACGAAGAGAAATATTTTTTTCAATCTAAAAGCGAATTATTACACTTGAATCTCTAATATAAAGCGTTGGCGCTTAGTTTTATCTTAGCCCTAAAATCCTGAAGGGTAGAATTTTAGTGCTTTGCCAAGGGTTATAATCACTGATACAGGGCTTGGGAAACGGGCTGCTTATCCCTTAAGTGTTGCCATATCCGACCGTAAAGCGCTTCCTCGAATCCGACCATCGACTGCTCTCAATATTCAATTCTTTCGAATAAATAACACATTGTTTTAATTTGTGTTCTGTACTCGAAGTTATGCGGAGAAGATGAACAATTTAAACTGATCTTAATATCTGAAGTGTTTGGCATGGTTGCAAGAACAGGATAAGAGCTAGAAGCAGCTTCCTCCTACGTCAGAAGGAGGGACGGATAAAAAGAAGAAGAAATGAAATTACACCAGCCCTGAAATATTCATGAGCGTTGAATGCCTTTAATAATATAATGAAATTAATTGACTAATTTTCCGCTCTATCATTTGGGTATGGCTTTTACCCAGACCAAATCATTGCCATACTTCCATCAAAGACTCTAATATATTGCATTAAGATACGAGATTTTCATACATTCATAAATTCTCACGTAATGAAACAAAGCAATCTTCTAACACTGCAAATAAACTGGTTTTATAGTACGCGTGTACGGCCAATCGTCATATACTTTTAGAGATTTGAACTTAACTATAAATTATAAATGTTTACAGTAACCTCCTTTCTGTAATTTTACAGACGTATTGATTTCATAAATAAGATTGTCAGTAAATTATCAGTAAATTTATAAATAGTTTTGTATAAAGGTGCTGTACGATAATTTTGTACCATTTTAAATATATACGCATTAATATTGTATAATAAAAAAAATAATTTCTGTAATAATTTGGGTACCTTACTCACTATGTCGGTATACATAAACATACATATATACCGCGCTGTACGCGTACCATGTAAGTGATAATTGATGTACATGCCAAGCTGTCTTGTATGGTTTTCCTCTGTCATCGCTCGCGGGATCCACACTCAACTGCCAGGCGTAAGAAGATATGCTGAAATTTTTTCTTTTTATTTAATGAATTGGAGTTATTTTTCATTTTCCTCAATGTGTGAATGAACGAATAAATAGCTGTAATTAGTTTTTTAAACCATTTTTTCTTAAATACAACTTTCCTTAAAGAATAAAATACAAAAAAAAAAAAAAAATTAGACGGGATGACAGATACGTTAATTGGTGCTGAAAGTTAAACATCTCGTACGTCTTGCATAATTACCATATTATTTTAGCTTTTGAACCCCATGCTGCTTAATTACTTTTTACTTAAAACTAACCCGTCTTTAACCTAGACTTTTTATCTCCTAATCTGTTCTCATTTGCTAGATGTCAGACTCGCGTCAAGAGATAAATGTCACTTTAACGCCTAACAGCTACAAATGTAACTTGATAATAGGATGATTAATAACGCGAGAAATATATTTACATCAAAGATGGAATTATCATATGATGTCTTTTGTTTTAAAATTTAACTACATTTGTTATGACCACTAAAGGATATTCTGAAGTAAGTGATACATACTACGGTGTTAATTTCGTAGATATTAATATGGTATTTCCTTAATGGGTGTGTTATATGGGTATGTTATTAAAACTACAAATAACCACGATTCTTAAAATGTCGTAAAGAATGTGCCCTTCTCAAAGGAGTTTCATATTTTCCTTCTGTTTATTACTCTTTCAATTTTTCAAGATTTAAATGAGTCACACCTATATAGTGAAATTTTAATTCTTTGTATATTATGCGCCTCTGTGGTGTGGTAGTTAGCATCGCTGACTATAAATCCATCGGCCCCGGGATCGAGACCCGATGACGGCAGGCGACGCGCAGCAAAACCCAGCTGTTCATCCTTTCACACATTAAAGAAAAATTGGTTGGTAGATAAATGGGTATCCTGGGTAGTCTAGTGGTTAAGACGCTGGGTTGCTGATCGGAAGGTCGTGAGATCGAGTCAAGGCGAGGACTTTGGAATTTCTGACCGCCCGTGGGGCCCTGGTTCGGATTCCACGTTAAACTGTAGGTCTAAGGTGGAGTGACAAGTTTGACCTTCGTCAGAATGAACAATTCGGGCGAAAATAATAATATCTTGATTCACTGTGTGTCAAGCAAGCTCCAAAGTGATACGAATATACTTGTGATTAGAACGGGTGCATTTGTATTGTTTTGGGGAGGCAAATTTGATGCATCTTGCTCCTGACGTATAGAACCTAGACGTATAGAACAAGGAGTGTTTGGAATGCAACTAACGAATGAGTTTGGCTGTTCATTGGAGTATAATAATGCAAAACATTGATGCTTCCATTCGTGATGAACCACGCACGGAAGGAACCCTCGTTAGTACGTTGACCCGCTATATACTTGACAATGATGCTGCAAGTTGCTTGTATCCTGAATGAATGTATGGGCGGAGTAGTGCTTTGTTAGACAGTGAAATACTTCCTCTTTAACCTACAAACACACACACACACACTCTCTCTCTCTCTCTCTCTCTCTCTCTCTCTATCTATCTCTCTCTATATATATATACAGTATATATGACAGCTAGAATGGAACCACAAAAACTCACCATGTAATGACACTAGCTCTTGATGATGATGGGTGGAATACGGTGTGATGGGGGGTAGAATGCCCACTATGGGTGTTGATGAAAGAAGGGTCCTGCATCGCAACCACACCGCCCACAACATACCCACCATTGGCGGTTTCTCTGAAGGGGGGGTCAGCGGACCGGGGGAACCTTTAAAGAAAAATTGGATAAAAATTATAAGAATATAATATATATATATGGGCTATATTTTTTTTCAGGTTATATAAATTCATGCGATTCTTTCATTAATTCCCTACCCCACAATACCATTAATGCCCATTTTATTTACGAATCCTTTTCAGTATTATCTGAAGCGAAACTGAACCGAAAGCATTAAAAATAGCAAACATCGATTTTTATTCAGCTTTTTACATATTCACATATTCAAAGCTGACTTTTGATTAGCAACAAAAGTTTTAGATTTAAAAGCTATTCTCTCATATTGACTCGGAATATTATTTTTATTTAGAATATGATAGAAAGAGAGAGAGAGAGAGAGAGAGAGAGAGAGAGAGAGAGAGAGAGAGAGAGAGAGAGAGAGGATGATGGACAGAAGCGAGAAAAACGAGGCTTTTAAGTCAGCTCGAATTAGCTCCGAGTGAAGCGAGGAGAAGCATCGATTTGGAGATGTTCCAAAGCAAATCTCTCGCATCAAAGAGCGATTTCAAGAACCATTTTTTCATCATGCTCCGCCGTTGCACTCGCGAATGATCACCTCCACATCCGTCGGAGGCGGAACCTCAATCCGTTATCAGTACACGTTCGATCACCCACGATCGATCTAAAGAGTTGAACATCTCCTTAATTGCTCCATAGCCACATATGACAATAATAATAATAATAATAATAATAATAATAATAATTATATATTATCCTTCTTGAAGAGCAAATTTATCCATTATATGTGTGTGTGTGTATAATACTGGAATGCCGGCTGCCCCTCGCTCAGCACCCTCCCTAAAACAGAACCTAGGGAGGGACTGGGAAGGGCGAGTGTGTTACTAAAACCTTCCCAGTTCTCTCTTGATATATATATATATATATATATAATATATATATGCACTAAAATCACAAATAACACGTGATCTTATTAATAAGCAAACAACCACAGGGAAAAGGAAACACAAAGTCTGAGCGCTTTCGTGATATATTCACATTCCTCCTTGATAATGTGAATATATCACGAAAGCGCTCAGACTTTGTGTTTCCTTTTCCCTGTGGTTGTTTGCTTATATATATATATATATATATATATAATTCTAAACATTTTATCTCTTTCACCAGATCCGTCTTCAAGTTACGAGAAGTGGTCCCACGTTCGAGTAAATTTCAATTAAATTGATGTTCAATCTAATGAGATTGTTTCATGATGGAATATATATATTATATATATATATATATATATATATATATATATATATACAGGGTGGCGGAAAGTAGCTCCCTATTTTGGATTGGTAAAAAAATACGTATATTATCCATTTATTTCAGAAGAAATAATATGAAAAGGTAGGCATACATGGTAGGTTTTCTCTAAAATTCAATGTGGGCTCCAACTCTTTCCACCAGCTTCTGGAGCCGCCCAGGAATGGCGTCCACTGACTTTAGCAGGAACTCCAGCGGGATGGAGGACATGACTTCCCGAATTCGGTCCTCCAGTTCTTCCAATGTCCTCGGTTTGGTGCGGTAGACTTCTTCCTTTACCCACCCCCAAAGAAAGAAGTCGCACGGTTACCGCTGAAAAACGGCAGAATCGGTTCAGTGTAACGGTTGGTGTGGTATGACCTCAGATCAGGTTGTGGGCCCGTTCCTTCTGCGCAACACCATGAATGCTGAGCGGTACCTTGCTATGTTGCGAAACGAGGTCTGGCCGGTTGTCAGCACATGGGAGAACATCGACGATCTGATATTTATGCAAGATGGCGCCCCTCCGCACTTCGCTCTTGTTGTCCGTGAGTGGCTGGATGCCCACTTCCCTGGGCGTTGGATGGGTCGTCGTGGTCCACATCAATGGCCAGCCAGGAGCCCCGACTTGACACCGCCGTGCGACTTCTTTCTTTGGGGGTGGGTAAAGGAAGAAGTCTACCGCACCAAACGAGGACATTGGAAGAACTGGAGGACCGAATTCGGGAAGTCATGTCCTCCATCCCGCCGGAGTTCCTGCTAAAGTCAGTGGACGCCATTCCTGGGCGGCTCCAGAAGCTGGTGGAAAGAGTTGGAGCCCACATTGAATTTTAGAGAAAACCTACCATGTATGCCTACCTTTTCATATTATTTCTTCTGAAATAAATGGATAATATACGTATTTTTTTACCAATCCAAAATAGGGAGCTACTTTCCGCCCACCCTGTATATTAAACTTACTAATTATCTTTTTTGTGCAAGACTTGAAAATATTAAGAATTAGCTTTTCCTAAGAACTAAATCAAGGTTTTAACTTCGCTGTACCAACAAAGTTTTAATTAAATGGTGAAGTTTATATATATATATATATATATATATATATATATATATATATATATATATATATATAAACTTCACCATTTAATTAAAAACTTTGTTGGTACAGCGAAGTTAAAACCTTGATTTAGTTCTTAGGAAAAGCTAATTCTTAATATTTTCAAGTCTTGCAAAAAAGATAATTAGTAAGTTTAATATATATATATATATATGTTAAACACAGACCGTGCATGGAACAAGGAACTCTTCTGGGAAAATTAAATCCACTATAGTGGATTTAATTTTCCCAGAAGAGTTCCTTGTTCCATGCACGGTCTGTGTTTAACATATAATTGTCTCAGGGAACCATTCTGAATTTGTATATATATATATATATATTCCATCATGAAACAATCTCATTAGATTGAACATCAATTTAATTGAAATTTACTCGAACGTGGGACCACTTCTCGTAACTTGAAGACGGATCTGGTGAAAGAGATAAAATGTTTAGAATATATATATATATATATATATATATATATATATATATATATATATATATATGCATATAACTGCAATGACCGCGCAGTATATAAATGAATAGAAACGACATAAGTACTAAGGAACGTCTCTGCACACGAGGAGGAGAGATAACGAATAAATGAGGCGAACCGCCCGGGAATCGAACCCAGGGCCTTCCAATTGCCGGTTGGACGCGCTACCATTATGCTACGAACCTCAATTAATCACAAATCGAAATTCTCCCACATAGGGCAGAAACCAATGCCCTGAGAAGGCACCCTCACAAATCGTGAATATGCGCATATAACTGCAATGACCGCGCAGTATATAAATGAATAGAAACGACATAAGTACTAAGGAACGTCTCTGCACACGAGGAGGAGAGATAACGAATAAATGAAAAATGAGGCGAACCGCCCGGGAATCGAACCCAGGGCCTTCCAATTGCCGGTTGGACGCGCTACCATTATGCTACGGACCTCAATTAATCACAAATCGAAATTCTCCCACATAGGGCAGAAACCAATGCCCTATGTGGGAGAATTTCGATTTGTGATTAATTGAGGTCCGTAGCATAATGGTAGCGCGTCCAACCGGCAATTGGAAGGCCCTGGGTTCGATTCCCGGGCGGTTCGCCTCATTTTCATTTATTCGTTATCTCTCCTCCTCGTGTGCAGAGACGTTCCTTAGTACTTATGTCGTTTCTATTCATATATATATATATATAAGCAAACAACCACAGGGAAAAGGAAACACAAAGTCTGAGCGCTTTCGTAATATATTCACATTATCAAGGAGGAACGTGAATATATCACGAAAGCGCTCAGACTTTGTGTTTCCTTTTCCCTGTGGTTGTTTGCTTATCAATAAGATCATGTGTTATTTTGTGATTTTAGTGCATATATATATATATAATATATATATATATATATCAAGGGAGAACTGGGGAAGGTTTTAGTAACACACTCGCCCTTCCCAGTCCCTCCCTAGGTTCTGTTTTAGGGAGGGTGCTGAGCGAGGGGCAGCCGGCAATCCAGCATTATACACACACACACATATAATGGATAAATTTGCTCTTCAAGAAGGATAATATATTAAATTTGTTATATAAATGATATATGCGACCTCCCCCTACCGGAAAGGGATCCAGACTTTCCTTTCGGTAGGGGGAGGTCGCATATATCATTTATATAACAAATTTAATATGCAATAAAAAGACTAATAATTTCCTTCCTAGCTATAAAGCATAATTATATACAGTATATGCCTTTATTTAATGCGGGTTTATCGTATTCGGAAAACGCCTTTATTTTGTTGGTCTGTGCGGCGACAGTGGTCCAACATTTTTTTTCTCACTGAAATCATACAAGGTGTAGAAAAGCAATAGAGGACATTAAATTTATTATCAATATATTAATTAAAAGTTAAAATATTTGTAATAGAAAGAGAAATAATAACAAACACACTAGTAAATCATTACATTTGAAGTCGATGTGTTTTGGTCGTGAAAACCGATCAATAACATTGTTTACGTTAATGTTAAGATTTTGATGGATGCGCAATTGTGCATAAAGGCCAAACCATCCAATCTCTTTTCCACCATACTACTAAGAAGGTAGGTTTTCAGCCGTTTCATGCTGAAAAATTATCTTTCCACCGTTGAAGTTGATACTGGTAGAGTAAGCATCAGTTAGCATCATTAAGCATTAGTAAGCATCAGTAAGCATTAGAAAGTATCAGTAAGCACCAATAAGAGTACTTACATAAGAAATTAAATGATTCTTTACAAAAGGATATTAATATAAATTTATATACAATACCGGATAACCACGGATAATAATGGATAACCACGGATAATAACAGATAACCACGGATAATAACGGATAACCACGGATAATAACAGATAACCACGGATAATAACGGATAACCACGGATAATAACAGATAACCACGGATAATAACGGATAACCACGGATAATAACAGATAACCACGGATAATAACGGATAACCACGTTGGCTGCAACATATATCACATACAATTTTTAAATTAAATCAGTTATTTGAAAAGGGCGAGACTCTGACTCGCGAATAAAGTTAGCTCTACTAGATTTTTGCTTAAAATATTGAAGAAAGTCAAATTTCAGGGGGGGGGGGGGCTGCGCCACCCTGGATCCGCCCCTGATATATATATATATATATATATACACACACTGTGTGTGTGTGTGTATATATAACCGTGGTTTTTGCATATGCAAAATTTATCTTCCATCAGGATTCGAGCCCCGGACCTCTGAGTCGGAGACGCGAACGTTGATCATTAGAATACGGCAAGATAAAAATGATGAAATATCGTCAGCCTAATGGTTAGCACCCGCGTCTCTATCCCAGAGGGCCGCGGTCTGAATCCCAGTATTACTTATATATATATATATATATATATATGATGAATAAAACCACGAAGGAAAGGAAACACAAAAAGGTGCTCAAGCGCTTTCGTCTAATGACATCCTCAGGAACACTGAAGTACATAAAAGGTTACGGCCTATATATAGGTTACAGAAAGAAAAAATAAATAAATAAATAAATAAATAACAACATACACACAAACATATATATATATATATATATATATATATATATATATATAACATACATATCTACACACATATAATATATATATATATATGCAATAAACGGAGAAGTAAAACTAAAAATTAAAAATTAAAGATTAGAGGATTAACAAAAAGGCATACAGATTTGTAAGGAAAAATATCGATTTTTAGCACAAGATCAAATGAATTAAAAATACAAATTTATACTGGAAATCTACCCGGGTTTTAACACTTTGCCTTTTAGAGTCAAGTTTCGATATATATAAAAATAAAATGAAGATTAAAAGTTAATAAAGTAGCGTACGATATTTTGTGTATCTGGCCCATGAATCGTGACCTGGATAACTTCCTCCTTCAGTTAAATGATCAAGTCCCCTCCATTAAGTTTACTTTACAAGTGGAACAAGACAATTCAATCCATTTTTGGATGTGCGTGTACATAGGGAACGCCCAGGTTTTAAGTTTAGTATCTATCGGAAAACAACAAACAATTTGTCCTACGTACATTTTACTCGGGACATGACACCCCCCACTAAGAAGGCCATTTTTTCATCAATGTTTCTCCGCGCCTTAGGATCGCCAGTCCGGAATACATTGATGCCGAATTGGAAAAATCAACGGTATTGGAAGTGATCTGTGTTACCCATCTGCGTTTATGGAATCTTGTCTCAACAAGGCAAAACGAACTTTCTATCGTGTCAATAATAACACTCGTACTTTGTCAAAAAATATTTTAGTACTTCCATTTTTCCCGGGCTTTTTAGGCATTGCTAATGTACTTAAACTTTGGATATAATGTAGTATTTTCATATAACAATATTGTGAAAATATCATAGTAAAAAATAGCCCTACCAATAATTCAGGCATTATCTATAAAAAAATGGGTGTAAACAATGTGATTCCTTTTACATAGGTCAGACGGGAAAGGATTTGCACACACGTATAAAACAGCATCAATATTCCGTTAGAACAGGACAGTTGTCCAGTGCTCTTTTGTCCATTTGTCAGAGTTATCCCACTGTATTGATTGGAATAATGCTTCAGTTTTATTTCATTCTAGCAACTTTCAAATACTTCAACATAAGCAAAGGTCTTTTTCAACTCGATCCTGTTGTTTTGAATTCCTTCAAAACAAATTTAGATAAAAAGGGTAGGACTCTAAATCTTTGGTAAACTTGTACGCTACTTTATTAACTTTAATCTTCATTTTATTTTTATATATATCGAAACTTGACTCTAAAAGGCAAAGTGTTAAAACCCGGGTAGATTCCAGTATAAATTTGTATTTTTTAATTCATTTGATCTTGTGCTAAAAATCGATATTTTTCCTTACAAATCTGTATGCCTCTTTGTTAATCCTCTAATCTTTAATTTTTAATTTTTATTTTTACTTTTCCGTTTATTGCATATATATATATATATAATATGTGTAGATATGTATATAATATATATATATACTATATATATATATATAATATATTATATATATATATATATATATATATGTGTGTGTGTATGTATGTTATTATTTATTTTTTCTTTTTTTTTTTCTTTCTGTAACCTATACATAGGCCGTAACCTTTTATGTACTTCAGTGTTCCTGAGGATGTCATTAGACGAAAGCGCTTGAGCACCTTTTTGTGTTTCCTTTCCTTCGTGGTTTTATTCATCATAAATATTTTTCACGTGTTACTTTCGTGAAATAATTTTCATATATCTATATATATATATATATTATATATATATATATATGTGTGGTGTGTGGTGTGTGTGTGTGTGTGTGTGTGTGTGCGCACCCTGTGCCAGTGTCTTCCGCATATATTTGGAGTATCATGCCTAAACACGCACGATTTTGTTTAATGCAAAAATGCGCCCACTAAAATTTGAATCGCCATCTCTTGAGTAGTAGGCGAGGGCGCTACCACCATGCTACAACAAGGAAAATTTAGCACAACATGGCATTACAAGTGTCAGCAAGGTGCTTTCGGCGCTAACCCCCTGCACTCGTGGCAAGGATAGCATTTCATTCAAATCTCTAGTGTAATACCGAGGACCCACAGGATCATGCCTAAACACACACGATTTTGCATAATACAAAGCGTTGTGTGTCTCCTCGATTGTTGAAATATATGCCAGGTTGTACTAACTTTTTCTTGTTGGAGCGTAATGGTCAGCACCCTTACCTTCTACTCAAGACGTGCTGGGTTCGAATCCTGGTGGGAGCATTTCTTTATGGATGTGCCCGATAATTATTTTGTCGGATACCGGATATAAGGCGGGACACAACTACCGGATATCCGGCCGGATAATACTGGATAGTGAATTTTTTTTTAGATTAGAACATACTTATTTGATCCCCAAACTATTTATATATGGTCTGAATGCTGCTAATTTTAATTATTTGGCATAATTATTTGGCATAATTATTTTGGCATAATTATTTTGGCATAGTTATTTGGCATAATTATTTGGCATAATTATTTTGGCATAATTATTTGGCATAATTATTTTGGCATAATTATTTGGCATAATTATTTAGCATAATTATTTTGGAATAATTATTTGGCATAAAATTGTTTATCATAATTATAGAAATTACAAAACACTGTATTTTCTAGTGATGGAGAAATTTGTAACAAAGCTTAGGCTATTTCCAGATTTTTGTCTTTGTTTATTATTTCACATGAAAATTTTGTTTGGCAAATTAGCAGCAGTTTGCAACATTGCAATGTTAAAGTTAATTTGAGTATCTATACCATATATTACATATTAACTAAGTACATACCATACCATCTATTATATATATATATATATATATATATAAAGCAGAACCATAATAAGGTTGAAGTTATTTTGACAGACCTGCTTCTTGTACCTAGTGTGTTAGTGAGTGTGTCGTGTGTTTATGTCCCTGATTAGTTTTTAATAAGTATTCCTAATTATAAGTATTCCTAATAACACCATTTTCTGTACTGTGTATTCCAAAAAGAAAATGAGGTCTGGCTGAAATGATTCCACAAAATTCAAATCTATCTATCTATTTATCTATCTAATCTATCTATCTGTTAATTTTACGATGTTGTCTCGTACATTAAAATTAACTGAATTTTAAAGATGAAATAGTAGAGGTGACACGGCTAGAAATTAGCATAAAAAAGGAGACCAAAAGGAGACCACTGAATTTAAAATTCCTATCATTAAAATATTTGAGTACTCCACCTATAGCTGAGTTTACTCAGAAAGACTTTTTAGTACAGCAAAAAGGAGAATATATTCTGATAAAAGTAGTTTATCTTCGAAAAAGCTTTTTTCATCATGAAAAATTTAAAAATTTAAAATTTTTTAATATTACTTAATTATAATTCACAGCAAAAGAAAAATATAAATATTTCTTTTAGTTTAAAAATAGGGATCATCTGAAGATCAGGGCCCCCAGCCTTCTTTAGTTAGCTTTATAAGGCTAACTAACGAAAATATAACGACCTAACCTAACCAATCGTCAAGGACGTACAGTTCACCTAACGATTGGTTAGGTTAGGTCGTGATATTTTCGTTAGTTAGCCTTATAAGGTTAACTAAAGAAGGCTGGGGGGGGGCCCTCAATTTCAGGTAATCCAAAAATAGAACCGTAAATCGGGGTGACTTCGGACACGGGGTGACTTCTGACAAAATCTGAGTAAAAAGTTTTACTATTAAATAGGTCCTAAATGAAATAATAGGAATAAGAAATAGGAGGGGGAATGTTCTGATGTAAACAGAGTTTTTTGTTTACTTATTTCATTTAGGGAGCTATTTAATATGAAACCTTTTACCTCAGATTTTGTTCGAAGTCACCCCGTGTTCGAAGTCACCCCAATTTATGGAAAATGTTCTTCTCAGTTTATTAATAATTTTGTTTTTAAAAGTTAGCCTGACAGATACAATATAGTTCACACTTTAAGCCAGTGGTTCTTAACCTTTTTAGGCTGCGACCCAAATTCTGGTCGCGGGGTTAGCTTGGCGACCCACTCCTTCAAACAGGTCACTCGTAATAGATAATAAAATAAATAATTAATGGCAAAATGATTAGGGATAACAAATAAATTTAATAACTCAATCAAAATGGCTTGGCGACCCAATTTTGGGTCGCGACCCAGGGATTTAAGAACCACTACTTTAAGCTATGGAAACTTTAGCGTAGATCTGTTTATTTATCTTATTCCTTCCTCAATTTATTTATTATAAGCAATTATGTAGATATTACCGGATATCCGATCAGATACCGGATAACACCAAAATTACCGGATATCCGGTACGTTTCTAGTATTTTCTCATTATTATTATATATAATATGGGTAGAGAATGTATTTAATTTTGTTGTAGGATTTAACGTCCTTTGATATTCTTCATTCATAAATGCTTTCCTCTTTTTACTGTTATTTTCAACGATTTCGTGGTTCTCGATTGAAAGCGTGAGAGAATAACGTTTTTGAAGTTTCAAGTTCGTATAATACGTCATCATACGTTGTTTACGTTTCGGAGAATTCCTGTTCCAAATGACGTGTTTTCCGGGAATTCCTTTGACTGTGTGAATGTTTTTGGAATAAACAATCTTTGTTTTAGATAGTTTTCGAGGAATGCTTCATCCCCTTTCCGATTAATGTTGGCAAAGAACAAATTCGGTAATAGTTCACGAAAAGATATTCGTAAGAGAAACAAATTTCCTAACAGCGTGACGTAACTGAAAACAAATTTTGTTTATTTTTATTTGTAATAACGTATTTCTATTAAAAAAAAAATGTATCCTGAGGTTTGATGATAAATGAGTGTGACTTCAAAATTTCGTTCAAGTATGTTTATAGCAAATCTCCAGTGGAGATCTAATTTTGTCTCTTTCTTATAGGGGGGGGGCATTTTTACGGGAGCCCTCCCTTGGCCCTTCCTTTCTGCATAAAAAAAAAAGAATTTCTTTTTGAAAGGAACAGGATTTGGATGAACAGGGTTTTGGAATTTATGTTCTTTGTTCCGAGAGTACTGTAAATAGGGTACGTATAACGGAATTGCGTTCTTCGATTTTGCTGTCCTTATTGGCAAAGAAGTTGTGATGATCCTCAACGAGTGCCGAATTTATGTGTTGTATGTTCTGCAAGAACTACAGTATGTTCCAGGCAATGGAAATGATGCTCAAAGTTCATCATTTACTTGGGCAGCTTTGGTGCTCTTGAAGAGAGAAACCTCCAGAGAAGTTAGTATACTCGTAATAGAATAAGATAGAATAGATAGATAGATAGATAGAATAGATAGAAATTCAGAGCTGGGCACTTGCGGTTTTTTTTGCGGTACTGCGGTACTGCGGTACTACCGTGTTGGTCGGTACCGCGGAAAGTACCGCGGGAAATTTGAATGCGGTAGCGGTACTGCTGTACTTTCAGCGATCCTTTGCGGTACTGCGTTATGCGGTACCGGTTTGGTAGTGCGGTAGTAGTACCGCAGTACCGCAGTACCGCAAAAAAACGCAATTGCCCAGCTATCATAGAATAACCTTTATTAATAATAATAAAATAAATACATTTTTTCAATTTACAATGACATGAATAATTGTGAAGCTCGACTATTTATTTTATTTAATTTGGTCTTTAAACTTTAGGCTTTACTGGGCTCTTATTAAAAATAAGCAGCTAGTTGTTATAAATTAATAATAATAAATAAATAAGTAAATAAGTATTATTAATAGTTAAAACATGTATTACAATATTAAACAATATAAATGGACAATATTCACTATTAATGGACATAAGATTTGAAATGTAAGTTAACTGTGATACTATGTTCTCTGACTGGTTTTCAGTTTTTTTTGATGTGGCAAATAATTTACTCGGGGTGGAGTTCATTTGCGCTGAAAGTCTGGAAGTATAGGGTGTCCATAAATTATTCACCCCATTATAAGCCTTAATAAATTCGTTATTATAGGAGCTATCTTAAAACGGTTTGCGGCAATTAATAACACAACTCAAGAATTTTTTTTCTTTATTTCTCAGAACATCCACTAGGGGCACAATGGCGACAGTGAAGGAGAAAGCAATGTGTGTGCTGTGGATGTGGGAAACCAAATCTCCAATTACTGTACAGAGACGTTTTCGGGAGGAATATCAGAAAACTCCTCAGCTGCACCTCACCTTGAGGATATGCAGCCCCGTGTGTTCTTTCAGCAAGATGGGGCACCGCCACACTGGGGATTAGAAGTGCGGAGGTTCCTCAATGAAAAGTTCCCTTCTCGTTGGATCGGGCGAGATGGCCCTATTCCATGGCCTCCTCGTTCCCCAGATATCACGCCTCTGGATTTCTTTTTATGGGGCTACACAAAGGACAGAGTGTATGCAAAGAAGGTTAATAACATCACAGAATTAAGACACCGGATTGAAGAGACATTAGCTTCCATCACGCAAGACATGCTTCTTAATGTTTGATGTTCTGCGTGCTACCAATGGGGCTCACGTGGAGGTTTACTGAATTAAAAAAAAATTTCTTGAGTTGTGTTATTAATTGGCGCAAACCGTTTTAAGATAGTTCCTATAATAACGAATTTATTAAGGCTTATAATGGGGTGAATAATTTATGGACATCCTCTATATACATTAGTCATTTTAACAGTATAAACACTTGCTTACATATAGTTCATCACTAATGGAAAATCACTATTTTTCAATAATAAATTCAGAGAGGTAAAAATAATCGCCAATCACACGTTTCATCATTCGTTTGTCTGTATCATGAAGCCAAAAAGGGTGCATGGATCATCAGGAGCAAAATGGAAGCTTAAACTTCTTTATCCCTTTGATATTATATATATATATATATATATATATATATATATATATATATATATATGTAAAAAGTGAACAATGAACAATAGTTTTATGTTCGAATGTCCATTTTTACATAAGAACCAAAATCGCTTAACGCGAGTTTGGATAATAATTTTACTTGTAGCTTCCTATTTTTGTTCATGTCACAACCCTACGATCTACCCTTTCTATGGTTTAGTCGTATCCATCATCCATTTTCCATTTGTTATAAAGTTATTATAATTAATTATGAATTGTCTTGCATCTCACCCTCGACTCTAGATTATGCATACACATTGCATGTAACAGGATTGGAACCCGTAGCTGTACTTCTTAGTCATTACTACCCACACTTTGCCTCTAATTCATCTTTTCTAATAATGACTTAAACACTATGACGTCATAAAATAACTTTATTCTCTTTACGTTCTCCATACGTACAAATTCAATAACTATGACGTCACATTTTCCCGTCATTAATTTCCCTTCATCATATCTCTAGTATTCAATGTATGAAAATTTATATATCATCATAATAAAAACTGTACACCCTATAGAAGTCATTATTTATGTTATGTAGTATAAATATAACTATTATTCGACCATATCCCCGCCCCCATACGTCCATATTTTAGCTTGACCGCTATCCTTTATTAATTTTATTACTTATTCATTCATCTACCTATTGTCTACTTATGCCCTATCAACTTATCAGTCTATTTTTACTCGTGTCAATCTATGAAACGCAAAACTTTTGCCTTCGTTCGAAAACGTTCTCGTATTATTTTTTCATTTTTATTTTTAATTATTTGACCTCCCGAGGTGAACTCTAGACAATGCTTAGTAAGTTATTATCAGAAATTCCACTCATCACAGCATAATTTGAACGCTTCTAAGATAAAAAAGGTCTCCTTTCGCTTTGATTCGAATTTATAACATTATAGCATATTATTTCAGTAGTAGATACGTCAATTAACAATTTGCTAAAATTGTAATTAAATGTAATCCTTTAATATAATGTAATTGATGTAATGTACTTTAATGAAACTGTAATGAACAATAACTTGTAATGTACTTCAGTGAAACTAATTAAATGTAATGATTTAATTTATAATGTAAGAATGTACTTTAATGGAATTGTAATTAAAACAATAATAAGTGAATATGAATTAATTGGTAGTTGTAATCCATAATTGTAATCATAATTGTAATGAACCAAAATCGCCTCCATAAATGTCGAATCAGCGATACTACTGTTCTTTTTTATTTTTTTATTTTTTATTCTTTTTAGTTGAAATCATGTGTTTAAAAAGGGGGGAAATTTAACCTTCAACTGTTCTCCCCCAAACATTTAAATTATATTATACGTATATTTGAAAAATACTTCACTTCATTATAGGACTTCATTTAAGACACTTCTAGATTAATCTTCTCATTAGAGATCTTCTCATTAGACTTCTTCAGATTAGCACTTTATCGGGAGGGGGCAGAGGCCCCTTGCCTCCTTAACTTAAGTATTTTTAGATTCCGGCCTGAGCCATGGTCGAAAGAGGTCGAACCTCTACCCCTTGTAATTCAGAGTACCAACTGTAATTTTTAAGAAGTAAACCACACTTTAAGAAGTTTTTATCTTTTTCCTTCGAGCCGTGCTCGCTTCAGAACTTGAAGTCAGAAAAATCGATAATTATAAAAAGAGAAGAATTAATAAGCAGAAAGAAAAGAATTAACAGAGTGTCGACCCCCTAAGGCGACCGAAAAGAATTATAGAAAAGTATAAAGAAGAAGCATCCGTTGCAGCCTCCTAACTAGAACCCCCTTCGAATCCGAACCGACAAAGGGCCATAAAGGGGGGGTTAACATATATATATATATATATATATATATATATATATATATATATATATATATATATATATATATATATATTGAAACCCTTCCAAAGGATCTAAATGATATGAAAGAATAGGTAAATCTGTTCCTTAGAATGGATCAAAATATTGCTTCAAATACAAAATTTTGCGTCACATCAATCCATATATTTCCGCTGCTAATAATATCAACAAACCATTCTACAGGGTGGGCAAAAAGTCTGGGTACCCCGTCTAATGTAAAAATTATATATGTAAATACTTTGAAGGGGTGCCCAGACTTTTTTGCCCACCCTGTACAATACCATCAAAAAACACTTAGAAGAAGACTTTCATTACCAAACGTAACAATGGCAAGATATGAATCATTAACGATGGTACACCGAAAAACACTTTATTGCAGTAACTAAAGCTAGCGTTCGTAGCTCAGCGGGTAACATCATTTTTCTATAAGCGAAGTGAAAACACTAAGGTCGGGGATTCGACTCTCGATGGTGCTGGCCATAATAATCTGGGAGTTAGCGCAATGGTCAGCATTAGTCTGGCTCATCTCACTGATTAATTATTACAGCAACAAATTATAGTTAATTATTTGCCTGCCAACCAATCCAAATTATTAGACCAACCATGCTATGAATGCACTAACCATTTAGCTTGTTACCAAAAAATAAAGATGGTTTGTGGGATCATCGTTTGGTTGGTTTAACTATTTGGATTGACTGCCTAACAGTTAACCAAATACTTGGTTATTGTAACTTGTATTTTTCTCCATTTTATTAACATAAAAAAAACCCAAACGTTAAATATGTATAAATCAATAATACGAAGTTAAAATTAACTGAAAAATCAACCAATTAAAAAAAACTGGTGAATAAATCCCGAACAGAGCATCAGAAAAACAAGAGAACGTTTTGCATATGCAAATATACAAAAATAAACAGATAAACAGGTTACAATTTTAACAAAATTTAACAAAGGAAATAAATACAGGGACAACGTATGTTTATCAGAGACACATCTGCATAAAATGCCAAATTGGATGTTAAAATTGTATTAAAGACTTTGCTGTATAGAAATAGGAAATTACAATGTATTAAAATAGATAGATTAGCCAGAAAAGGAGGAGACTGATGTAAATAAATCTCAAAAAAAAAATATTTACACAAGCGAATTATTGGCAAACAAGTCAAACAGGACAGTTGAAATCCCTACACTGGAAATTAAAGAATCAAATATGTCGATCATAAATGTCTACAGGTCTCCAAAAGCACCCCCAAAAAAATTATTCTATGTTTGCTATATTAAGATCATTAATGACTCCACGAAGTTTCAAACATTTTAATATGTGGTGACTTTAATTTTCCTCTCACCACATACGAGAGAAACAGTGATCTGGTTTATGTAAAACATTTTCGGGTATGGGATATGAAAGGAGAATGTTTGGAGAAATAAAACATTTATTCAAGAAATTACAGGGAGGACACGAAAGGAGAAAGTATTGGAATTAATTATGACTAATAATAGCGCCATGATTATTAGTATAGATTTTAGCCAAACAGAAATTCCAGACCATAACCTAATAGAAGTGTAAATGAAATTATGCGAAATAATAAAACACCCTTTAAAGAAAATGGATTCATATTTGAAGAAGTCATTGAGTTTGGATTCAGACAAAATGAATTCTGAATTAATTAATACAAGAACATAAGAATTAGTTAAAACGTTTAACTTATATTAGATAAAACGTCAAAACAGCACGGAGAAAGCAAAATATAACAGCACAGAGAAAGCAAAATATAACAGTGCAAAGAAAGCAAACTATAACAGCGCAGAGAAAGCAAAATATAACTAATATTATTAGAATATACGAACAAAGTTTGAGGAAAGAAAAAGCAGACATGTCGAAACAAATATCAGAACAGTTAAGCCAAAGTAAACAGCTCAGAAACACATAAACAGATGCAGAATAAATGAGTAAAACAAAAATCGGAAAGAAATTAACCGAAACAAATACGCCCTAATCTGAACCGAAAATTCCTTTGAAAATCTCTCTTTGAAAATTAAGAAGCAGCAAAACGATAAAGAAAAATCCGAAGTATTTTTACGCCCCACAAAACGGAAGACGAATTTTAATGGAAATGTTGAACTCTCAAAAACAATAATGAAGATTACTCAAATAGGTGCACTTCTTGACAACCAGTTTAATTCAGAGTTTATGTTACACCAGACCCGAAATGATTTTTTTCAAACTGTACACAAGAACCGACAAAATATATTATTGACACCTCCCTTTTAGGTTAGATTATGTTACGTTAGGTTCGGTTAGGTTAAGTCCGATTAGGTTACGCTAAGTTAGGTTACTCCTAGTTAGTTTAAGTTAGGTTACTCCTAGTTAGTTTAAGTTAGGTTAGGAGAGTCGATCAAAGTCGACAAGATATATTATTGACGCTTTCCTTTTAGGTTAAATTATGTTACGTTAGGTTCGGTTAGGTTAAGTTCGATTAGGTTACGCTAAGTTAGGTTACTCCTAGTTAATTTAAGTTAGGCTAGGAGAGTCGATCAAAGTCACTTGCCGACGATGTGAGTATAACTCCGAACGAAGAACCAATTCAAATGAAAATTCACTCCGCAATATTGATTTCTCAAAACGGAGCTTAAAGCATTTAGATAATTGATGCAGTAACTGATACGTGAAATGCAAAATTTCTAAAGAAAAAAGGAAATATATTGCAGAGCCACTGTATATTGTGGCGGGGGGGGGGGGGGGATTACTGGATACCGACCTCTTTAAAACATGCAAACCTTGCTTCCATTTGCGAATTTTCGAAAGGGGAAAACAGAATCATGCCAAATACCTAACGATTAGTAGAACTTACATCGTACCATGTAAAGTGTTTTGAGAGAATAGTTAGAGATATACTTATAGTATACTATTTACTAGTAAACATAGAGTTAAATAACCCAAACTATCAAGGATTTAGAGCAGAAATGTCCTATTTCTTTTATCAAGAGCCGTTTGTTTTATCAAAAAAGAATTGGATGTAAATTTTGTGCCAAAGAAAAACAATTTAAATTTAATACATGGAATACCCACTCACAGACTTAGGAAAGTGGGTATTATTGGAAAATTGGCTCTTTGGATTTTATTTCTTAATCATTGATATCAAATAGTATGGTTGCAAATATAACTAAATCCGAGTTTTACCAAGCATTAGTTTCATATCAAGAGGAGCAGTATTGAAACTCCCCAGCCAATCCCTGATGTTTATAATAATGATAACAGATATATGGACAAGGCAGTTAAAGATTGTGTATTGTGTCGTCTTTTGCGTGGAGAAGACAGAACAATTACAAAATGATATTAACACATTATTTAAAGGGAATGAAAAGGAGGAAACAAAATTCATTGATATTATACACCAACTTCTTATGTTAACAATATGGAACTACAACAAAATCACTAGGAAATCAACAGGAACAAACAATTTCATGACTCTACAAAGTCAGAGATTCGAAAGTAAGGTCAACATGTCAACACTAAAAAAAACACCTTTTTTTTAATTTCAACAAAGAATTTGTTTGGATTTTAGACGAACGAAGTAACGTGTTCATAATTATGAGGCCCACTTTTGTTCAAATAAAAAGAAGACAGGTTTTTCTGAGTGCTGACATGTTGATGTTTTTACTCCGGAATCTCAGACTTTGTAGGTTCATGAAATGTGTTTGTTATTGTTGATTTCCAAGCTACAAAGAATTTGTTTGGAGTTTAGACGAACGAAGTAATGTATTCATAATTATGAGGTTAGCTTTTGTTAAAATTAAACTAAATAGATAGCGTTATTTGAAAATGAATTTGGTTTAGATTAAATACATACAAAATTAAATTTACTTTAAAAAATTAATAATTTTCAAATTTTCCCACGTGAACTCAAACCTAGTTTCCAATAAATATAATTTTATACGTTTTTAATCTAAACTAAATTTATTTTAAACATAATTTTAACAAATTTTAACAAATTCAGCTCAATTTTAACAAAATTTGGCCTGATAACTTTGAACACAATACTTTGTTAACCTAATTTCTAAACAGATATTTTGTTTTAATAGTTTCTGAGTGAGTCGAAGCAAAGTTCAGAGAACATCGCTTTACAGTATTAAAGCTGACATGCAGGAAAATTATTAATGGGAGTCATATGGAGGCGTTGTCGTATAACAGAAGAGGGAACATCCTACGCAAATTATGGAATGGAAGAATTTGGTTTTACCAGTAAATGAACAATGCTTCGCTGTCACAAGTTCATATATATATATATATATATACACAGTATATTGTGTAGGTATTGGAGCCCTACAAAGAATTACCTTTCACGTTCAAAATAATAGAAACAAATAATGAAAATTACATTAGTTACGCCTGAAACCTCTAAAACTACATTCACCAGATAGACACTGGATCATGCAGCGACGTAGGATCGAAACCCCCTTTGTTCTACGTTTTACTTCAGTCTTCGTGTGTGTATATATATATATATATATATATATATATATATATATATCTATATATATATATATACAGGGTGTTCGAAAAGAAACGCAACCTAAATAGATAAGAAAAGGGTTACGTTACAATGATATATGCATTCTCCAATAGGTTGTGTTTCTTTTTGAACACCCTATATATATATATATATATATATATATATATATCCCCGCAAGGGGGTTCTAAGCTCGTGCTCTTGAGTGCTCTTTGTG
The DNA here is from genome assembly GCA_023014485.1 of Bathynomus jamesi. NCBI lineage: Eukaryota > Metazoa > Arthropoda > Malacostraca > Isopoda > Cirolanidae > Bathynomus > Bathynomus jamesi. The sequence continues at coordinate 319,039 of JAJOZX010000182.1, read as the reverse complement.
CTCGTTTGTACGTGCTTGTTCCTGGAGGTTTCACGTGCGCCCTCCCGGCCCTAGCACCCAAGGATGATGGGGCTCGACCCTGCAGTCCTTGTCATCCTTGGTCTTTTTCCACTACTTCGACTGTCCCCTCCACCCCTTCTTTTTCCTCTGTCTTTCCTCTCACTTTTTCTTTGTTTTTCCGCCGAGATATGCCCTTTTAAATAGAGGCGAATCGGTTCTTCCCGAACTTAAAAAAAAAAATATTATATATATATATATATATATATATATAAATCATGGAGTTTGTGACGAGCTACAAAGTCTGATTTTATTTTTTATTAGTTCAATATTCAAATATGTTGTTATAACAACATGAGAGATTTCCCCCTTGTACTCACTTTTATACGTTCTCTCTCTCTCTCTCTCTCTCTCTCTCTTTTAGAACCATTTTCTTTAATTCATTTTTCTGGGAGCAAATGCATGCTTATGAATTCACTGAGTGTTCCGCATCGAGCACAAATGAGATCTTTAGAGTTTGGTTTAAACTCTAGCTTTATGTTAACTGCATCAGATTTAGCCACTGCAAGCCCGTTTAGACTAAATTGGGTATCTTTTTTTATTTTCTTATTTTCTACACAGGGTAGCCCAAGATAAAGTGGCCTCATTGAGTTTTGTTAAAGAAATAATGGGGCTACTTTACCTTGGGCCACCTATATATATATATATATATATATATATATATATATTATAATATATATATATATATATATATATATATATATATTATATATATATATATATAATATATATACACGCTGCCGTTAGATTGTATACTGTTCTATTTATCATGGCTGCATATTTGTATGCTTGGTAAATGACTGATTTTATTACATGCAAAAACAAAAAAAAAAATCTTTTTTACATGTACAAAATGTGTAATCAAACACCTGTAAAAGGATTTAGAGTCATACTGTAAAGTGTATAACACAAGTATTACGTTCTTTTTACAGATACAGTATAGCATTTTTGTACTGTAAAATCTATCTACACACACACACACACACGCACACACACGCACACACACACACACACTCACACACACATTATTGAGAAATTTGTATATCAGCTATTGTTATTTACATAGATATCCTTTATCGGCTTAATAACCGAATTACTTGTAATTTAGGTCATATCTTTTGTTTTACAGATTCATATTCGGTGTAATTATATTTAGTAATTAGGGCGACCTATTTGAAATAATTTAATAACAAATTACAGCTAGTAATTAGGAAGAAATATTTAAAATAATTTAATAACCAAATCATTTGTAGACATACTCATTGCGGGCAATGTAATTTGATATGTATAAAGCGTTGAAAACGGTAATTAGGAGCTGTTTAATTACATGCTACGGTTCACATTTTAAAGCAGACTTTATAGCGACCATTCGAGTCTTCTAACAAAGCATAGAAAATGTGGTTCGTTTAAAATATTCCATCTGAGCTGATTGAGAAGCAGTTTGGGAGAAACCAATATTTATTTTTATTACTAGTAAATGGTTATAAATTCTTATTTTATGGTTATTGGTAAATATTGCTTGGTTTTATGTGGCTCATGAGAGTCCATGGCTTGCAGCTTGTGTATATAAAATCTATCGTTATTATTATTATTATTATTATTATTAGTAGTAGTATCAGTATTATTATTACATTTTTGAGGTTATATTATCATCATTAATTTTTTTATCGTTAAAATAACTTGAAGTAAAGTTCTGCAATAGTGTTTGTAGCTACAGACAGTGTTTTGGCTTTTAGCAAATCTAATAGAAGTTTTACTGTTAAGGAACAGTATGGCATTAACTTCGATGTTAAATTATACGTTTAAGGGCAGAATTTCTTTTTAATGCAGGAAGGAGGGGCCAAGGGCAAACAATTTGCTGCAAATTATTGCTTTAATTTTGTTAAAGCTAAGAAGATAAACTTTTTAAATATATGTTCCTGAATATGTTTATGCAATATGGTCCAAACGTTATGCATGCCCAAATGCAAAAACTTGGGTGTTTTCATTTTTTGAGTGGTATACAAGACATTTCACAACACTTCATTATCTCTCATTTTAGTAAATAGATAAGACAAGATCATAATAAAAAAATATCTGGAAAACGCCGGTAGGTGACGAGAGAGCGTGAAATACACTTGGAGCGAGATAAAAAGGAAAGTTATTTCAAAGGAATTTAAAAATTTATGGATTAGCTATAAAACTCCATGAGTACCTTGACTGAAATGTGCTGTTCCCCATCCTCTTTGATGCATAGATGGATACGTGGAGGCAAGTTCGAGTTTACACGCTTCAGAGTCTCCTCTGTTATGATCACGACGCACATATCGATTTTGTTCTTAAAATTACCGAGGGCTTCCCCTTTATTTGAGCAAATGATAATAATCATTTAGTGGGGCCAGAAACTGGCACAGCGCTCAGGCCAACTAATGAGGCCCATTACTCTAAATCCTCTATTATTGGGGTTCAAGCCTCTGATCTTATTGTTTTCAGTTTGGTTATAAGGAAAAGGTGCTAACCACTAAACTACGGACGCTGGTCTCATTGAGGTATCCTCGAAGAAAGATTTCTAAATTCTTAAAATAATTGCTTTCGACCCAAGAATACTGCAGCTCTCTCGTCTCCTACCGGCGTTCTCCAGATATATTTTATTATAACTGTTGTGTTTCTTTGCTAAAATGAGAGACATTGAAATGTGGTGTATACTATTTTTCTACACCAGTTTTAAATCTAAACGTGTGCAAGTTTTGGAACACTCTCTCTCTCTCTCTCTCTCTCTCTTTCTCTCTCTCTCTTTCTCTCTCTCTCTCTCTCTCTCTCTCTCTCTCTCTCTCTATATATATATATATATATATATATATTACAAACGCGTGAAATTAATAAATGATACACACCCACAAAGAAAACAAACCTATTTCAATGGCTCTTGTGTATTCTTAAATCTCATCAGGGACAAGGTATATACATAACATTTTCAAGATACTCTCTCTGATATTCAACGTGAATTATTTTTAAAATATCAGATATTATACAGAGAGATTCATTTATTGAATCACCTGAAGATCAGGGCCCCCAGCCTTCGTTAGTTAGCCTTATAAGGCTAACTAACGAAAATATCACGACTTGACCTAACCAATCGTTAGGTCAACTGGACGCCCTTGATGAGTGATAGGTTAAGTCGTGATATTTTCGTTTGTTAGCCTTATAAGGTTAACTAACGAAGGCTGGGGGCCTGATCTTCGGGTGATCTCATTCATTTTTTCATCAATTATCCTAATAAAGTGTCAGGTATAATAAAACAGCTCAAAGACGTTACTGTTCACAATGTCCAAATTCCAGTTAGATTACTGAGGTTAAATACTTCCATTTAATTGTCTATTAGTAGAAAAATCTAAAATTTAGTGGCCTATTAACAGGAAAATCTAAAATTTAGTAGGTTATTAGTAGGAAAATCTAAAATTTAGTAGGTTATTAGTAGGAAAATCTAAAATTTAGTTACGTATTAGTAGGAAAATCTACACGTCCTAGCTGAAATCTTAAAGATACCACTTGTCATACCACTGTACGAAAATGGTGTTAAATTTAATGTTAAAGGTTACAATGTTAAAGATTATGGGTTACACACACACGTATAGGTAACACACACACACACACACACACACACGCATTTCCATCGTAATTACACACATTTAATAACCTTAAACATCACTTTAACTTCACTAAAAGAAGTATGTAAGAGGTTGTTATGAATAAACTATAGGATGTCAATAATGAGAATGTAAACAAAAGTGGTTCTGTACTCTATCTTCATAGATTATATGAAGTCCTTTGATTTAGTGTCACATGGATTATTAATACAACACTTTTTAGATATGGAGTTTAAGGGAGAGTTTTTTGAATTTATGAAGTCACATTTCACTTAAATGGGGTAAAATCTTTAAAGGGAACTGAAGTTCCACAAGGCGCAGTTCTTGGTCCCTTGAATTTAACAATATTCAACATAGTAAATATAATAAGCCAATGAAAAATAATGTCATATGCGATGATTTGGTTCTCTATTACTCTGAAGAATTGAGACATGGTTAATCATGGTTGATTATGAAGTTGGGAAGCTACATAACTGAAACAATGAAACTGAACTTATATAATGAATGTACAAAAAGCTAAATGTATGCCATTTTCTCCTACATTTTGTCAACAATTTACCATAAAGATGAGTCAAATTAATAAAGATAAGGTAGGTGGAAAATTTTACACACTAGTTTATATTTGAAGGTAACAACCGGGGGTAAAATTTAAGATTCACGACAATGAATTTTTTAAGTTCTAAACCTAACCTAACCTAATTTAATTTTGAATAACTTAACGAAGGTGTAAAATTTAGCCCAGTTGAGAAACTCATTTTCCTACTGCGTGGAAGTGAGAGTGTCTCATGGGTTACCTGATCTTGAGTAATGACAGGGTGAGTGGCCGGCTCAAACTAACCCAGGATCCACCAGCTGGGGGTGAATTCAGACCTTCACTGCCCAGACTCCGACACCGAGACCACTGAACTACCGGTAGCCCAACACTATTTTACATTTAATCTACCGGGGAGTCTCAGAAGTTGCACACCATTATTAAATTAAATAAAGCTATATTAGCCTATGGTGTGCGATTTCTGAGACACCCTGTACATATCGCAAAAGTAGTATTTAAAGTTTAGAGAGTTAATAGCAAGTAAAATTGTATATAGGCTAATATTACATGACCGTGTATATATATATATATATATATATTTTGAGGCTTAGCGAATTTTTGTATTTTATATTTGATGACCATTAAAGATTATCATTTGATTTCATTAATGATGCCCTATGATTTATCTCATCGTCATTATGATACGAAAAAAATCATAACCTTTCGTTATTAATATACTAATATGAAAATAATAAAATTTTATATATATATATATATATATATATATATATATATATATATATATATATATATCGCTATGTGCGGTGGAGAGCACAAGAGAGCAAGTCGCTCCTCCACCAAGCCAGGCCTAGAGGCGGGGCCACCAGCTTGACCTACGTGTAAAGAGAGACCAAAACACGGAACCTAAACGAGGTTAACGAAGTATATAGATATATATTCATTTATTTATTTATTTTAATAATTGTAAGTTATGGAAATAAATTCGTCAAAACAATAAATTTAAAAAAAGGTCCTCAATATTCTAAATTATAATTTTATTAGTCGTTTTCCACCGGAAATATAAAGAAAGTTAAAATTTAGTTTATCACATTAATTTATCACATTTCATAAAGCAAACTTTGTAATTGCTTTTCTATACTTTGACGAAAATAAATTCTAAAAATCTAAAAAGAATTATTATTATTATTATTAAAAAATAGCTAAATGAATAGGTAAATAATAATAATAATAATAATAAGAAGAATAATGATGATAATAATAATAATAATAATAATAGTTTAGTAATATAGGTATTAAGGGGGACTTTATTAAATTTTAAATTTTCGGTGAATTTATTTCCACAACGATATATAGATGTTACACACAGACCATTTGCACGGTCTATGTGTATATATGAATCCCACCAATAAAGAATATAATTTCTACATATGGGGCCTACATCAACACCATCTCTTAAATACGCGCCACCCCTTTTTAATTAATATACAAACTACTATAAATTTTTCAGTATTCAAAGCGATTATAACTATTAACTAATAAATTGGTTATCAACAAATAATAAATTGGTTATCTCCAATTTACGTATAAAAAAAGAATTAAAAAATTATTTTTTTGAAAATATTCTTTGAAACACTAAACATGGAAATAAACAGGCATTTTTTCTTCTTTTTTTTTTTTGTAACAAATGCTTTAAAATTATGGTCAAAAGTCCCTAAACACTTTTTTGTTAACCTCTTTTAAGAAAGTGTATGTTGAAGGCTTTTTTTTTAAATAGTTCGTTAAGTTATGCATATTTGCGAAGGAAAGAGGTCCTTGTAGAATTTAGATTTATCACACAGTTAATAAAACAAACTTTTAAAACATTCCATATCGTTTTTCCTATACTTTAACTTTATTAAAGTCTAAAAATTTAAAATGAATTATTATTATTATTATTATTAATATATAATACCAGTTATATGTTGTGGCACTGGCACTAACACTGGCATTCATTTAAATATTTTATGTGGCACAGAAAAAAAAGGAATTTTTCCAGCACACCATACGTAATACCAACTATATGTTGTGGCACTATATGGCACTTATTTCAATATATTGTATGACACATGGAAAAAGTAAATCTCCAGCACACCGTGTGTAAATTTTTTCCCTTCTATTTCTTATACTATCTCGTTTGATAGGCATTTTCTGCTTGTTTGAGCAGATTGAAGCGCAGTCTTGCGGCATTCCTCTTAAGTATCGAGTTTAAATTGAATATTATTTGGTACCTCGCATCTCGTAATTGTAATTGACTATCAATTATGGTCAATTAAGAGATACAAATGGTTATACATTAATTACTTGTCCAAATGATGTTTAGAGAGAGAGCGAGAGAGAGAGAGAGAGAGAGAGAGATTTATAGTTTCTGTAATACTCTTTTCATAATAATAAATTGTCTTGAAAAATTTAACAATAACAGCAACAACAATAACAATAATAATAATAATAATAATAATAATAATAATAATAATAATAATATGAAAATATATAAATGTTTTGTTTAATTTTGTTTACCAGAAATAATTTTAAACTCTTTAACTTATTTTTCGTACATTTTTTTAAAGGACGATTGAACCAAAACACTCCAGAATTGTTCTCGTTCAAGATTTACAACTGAAAATAAAATATTTTCCTCATATAATATATATATATATAATGAATTCAAGCAGCGTAAAATGAGAAAGAAAATATTCACTATTCATAGCTGAAAGGGAAATTAGCTCTGGTAATCTCAAATATCTTGTAATGAGACCTCCTAAGGTTACCTGAGGGACTGTTGCTCTGTTTCAAGTAACCCCCTTGGGGCGTGAGTGAAGGTGTATTTGAGGGTGTGAGGGACGCCCACACGTCTCTTTCCGCGAGCGCGCCCATGGAGGGGAGAGGGGCAGCCGCGGGCATTGACGTGTAAACGGAGGAGCTGTGGTGAAATTCGGACCCTGAATAATGAGGAAGAGAGCAAGCACTGCCGTACATGTTGCTGCCATAAGACGTGGCCGACGGTTGAGAATATCCACTGTAGTCTTGGTAACTCGCGTATCCCGTTCCTGGGTATTGATTTGTGGAGGGGAGTTGAGGTCCACATACGTCGTAAGGAGAGGGTAGGGACGGAGGTGCCCCTTGGTACAAAGGGTAGGGCTTCATCGCTTGAACTTTCCTTCTGAAGCCCCGAGGTCGTCTTCTGAACGAACCTTCTTCGAACATGAGTTCTGCCGTCGGGTCAATCGCCCAGTAATGCCCTTTGCCCGGTCTGCCCATCGACTTAGGTAGCTTGATGAAACATTCGTTCAAAGATAGGTTGTGACGTACGGAGTTCTTCCATCCTGTGTAAGAGCCTCTAAAGAAGGCAAACCGCTGCTGTAAAAACTGATAAATCTCCGATAGAGTGAGTCGCCTCTGAGGGGAACTTTGAATGGCCATAACAATGAGGGCGATATACGAGTACGGCGGTTTCTCCTGACGGCGGGCGCCACCTCTCTTCGCAGCTGCTGAGGGCTTATCGTTAATGCTAGTGACGCCCTCGGCAACATCCGCCGAAGTAGAAGCTCCTGTGGTCGTATGTACCAAAGATCCCAGGCACTGCGTCGGAGTAGGTTCGTTTTCGCCTTTCATACTGACGGCGTTGGCTAAAAGCGCCAAATCGTCAAAAGTGTTTGTTTCAGCCACAACGAAAATCGATATGACCGTCACCGACCAACGTTTCAACAACGTTTCATCAACGTTTCAACAGCGTTTCACCAACGTTTCATCAAAGTAAAAGCAAAACAATAACAACCTTATCGACGTGTGAAAACAAACACAAATACTGAAATCACACTTTCCTTTACAAACTAGAACTACTTTCTAACAGACTAGAGGGAAATATCAAACTGGTCCTGAGAATCTAAGAGCTCCTAAATCTGGCAGTGCCAATGATCATCGTATAAGCTCCGCCCATTAGTGGCACTTTACTTCAAAGCACACATGCGTGGGCATCACGAACCAAGGCAAATTTCTACATGAATAAATATAAGTTTTTTAGTGCTATCATTTCATTTCATGTCTCGAAACATATTTAAATAATAAAAACATAATTGCTAGCGTTAAGATAAAGTATATTTGTTTTAATAGAAACAGACTCTATATTGAAGGTTTATTACAAACGTTTTTAATATAATTTCATTTTAGAAATCCTATATTTCGTAAATTATGGAAAATCAATATTTATTTCTGTTAATTTATAACTTTTATATGTCCCATACCCTTTGTATATTACCCATGCAAAATTTCTGTGGTGGTACGAAAGAGTCGCTTTTCTTATCAATAAGAACATGCATGTGTGCGAATGGGTATTATGTTGAAGCGTTCATTTATTTGCATACGAACAAATCGTCTACATAACTTACACTCATGTATCCATGTAATTCATTACTTTCACAGAATTTTACATTGTATCTGCTAAGTAGACCACCCGAGTGCCAAGCGATGTAAGCTCCTCCCCTTCGGTATTCAAGATGGGTGGAGCTATAATTTAGAGCATTCTAATTGGTTACTGAAAACGAGGGGAGATACTTGAATTTACTTGGTTTCCAAGAAGATATTTGTTCCTTTCCTTTCTTATTGTTCCAAATATATAATTTAGGGATACCCAAGTAACAATATCGCGCAAGATAGAACACTGAATTTTTAAATATGGGTATCTATTGGCTGAATATACCTTATTGTTTCTACGATTTGTTTTAAATGTACAACCTACAAAGTTTATTTACATATTAAACACATTAAATTAAAGAATAAATGGAAGAATTAATGTTATTATATGGTGTATACAGTCTATTAACAGTAGAAAACACGTAAAATTTAGCAAGAGGGACAATGCAAAGTTCCATCATGTTCAATGGCACAAGTCGCGTGTTAAAAACAAGGTACTGAGGGAAGATTGAAATTTGAACCAAACTTTACACGTGACCTACGAATTTTGCATATATTTTGTTAACACTAATTACAATTCAACTTAAGTAAAAGAATCTCTCTCTCTCTCTCTCTCTCTCTCTCTCTCTCTCTCTCTCTCTCTCTCTCTTTCCTTTAATACTGAACTTGAGAAATTAAGCAAATGATAAAATAAAATAAATAATGAAATAAGGGTTTAGATGTAAATATTAAAATTTAGGATAAAGGATCGAGTCCAACAAATTTACAGTTAAGGAAATAAATTCGTCTCTCCCCAAAACAAAAACAAAAAAAAATTAAGTCTCCAAAATTCAAACTAGAAATTTTATTTGATATTTTTTCACCGGAAAAACTAAAATTACAAAATATAATAATAATAATAATAATAATAATAATAATAATAATAATAATAATAATAATTTAGGGGTTGTTTTATAATTTTTTTTTTTTGGCAAATTTATTTCCTCAAATTTATATAATATATATATATATATATATATATATATATATATATATATATATATATATATATATATGAAATCAACCAATAAAGAATCTTACATGAATTACACCTCTTAAATATATACCATCCTTTTTAATTGATAAAAAAGTGTAATAAAATCTTTAGTATTCAGAGCGACTATTAGTATTCAGCAGATAATAAATTGGTTATCATCAGATAATAAGTTGGTTATCTCCAATTTACAAATAGAACAGAATTGAAATTAAAGTAATTTTGGAGATACTAAAACTGGCATTATTCTATTCTGTTACAAATCAACACGTAAAACAAAGACTTTCCTCAACCATCTATGCACAGAAATTTTAACTTCTTTTGGCTCAAATCGCTCCCAAAAGAAGTTTTAAAGACAATTTCTTCTATCTAAAGAAGTTATGTATCATTAAAAAAGTTATTATATCATCTGACAAAAAGCTTTGATACCCAAAAGAAGAAAAAACTTCTTCTAGAATAAACCCTCAAAAAAGAAGTTATAAGTTCTAAATTCAGAAGGTTTTATTTTGAGTGAGAAACCGTTGACAGAATTAAGATCAAGGCTAGAAACCAGGAAAAATTATTAGAGAGAACACACTCACTCAGCTAATTTTCAGATGGAAAAATTATATATATATATATATATATATACATACACAGTATTGATACAGTATATATTGGTACACGGAGAAAAATGCTTTGTTTATTCAAACTTAAATTTGTTTAAACAAAATTTTTCTTATTTTTAGACACCCAAATTTTTTGTTTCGTGTAACAAAATGACTTTTGTTAATAATCGTCTGCGTAAACAAATATTTAGTTTATCGAGCAAAATCTACGTATGTTTGTTTTAAACGATAATTTGTTTAAATTAAACAAATTATTTTAATTTTCAAATTACCAAAATATATATATATATAATTATTATATAGTCACGAACATTATATGAGGCCATTATAATAGCACAGGCGTATCCCCTGGTTTTCCAATATCCCGTTTTCGCGCAGTAACCAATCAGCACGCTGTATTCCGTGGGTGTGACGCGCCCCTACACGGGCTTGAGACCAAAACCATGAAACTCAGTTCAGTCATTAACGAATAATAACGTTCGCCAACTTTAATAATGCGTTTATCTCTAAACTTGATTTTCGGGCGTACGCCCTTTCTATTCTATACGCCTCATATATACACAAATAAACATGAAAACATTACACCTTAACCGGAACTGAACCGTTTCCGAGACTTTTCACGTAAAGTACAGATTGTCTTATCCGTTACGCTATCCCGAATTGGAAAGAGTTTAAATAATTTGGTATTTATATTTTTTTTCTATATCAGAATTTTATTGAATAATTTTTTTGGCTAAAAAAATTTTATATTTGTATTTAAAAATTTTATTTTGTACTTAAAAACTTTACATTCAGAAGAAAATAAAGAAATTACTGTTTTGAAACTAAAAAAGTTAATATTATTCCTTTATGGACGGGTGCATAGATGCATATATATATATATATATATATATATATATATATATATATATATATATATATTGTAGATGCACGAGTTGTCGTTCAGAAATATAATTCATTAGTGTTTATTCAGAGTAAAATTTACAGCACCAAAATGAAACTAAAACTATGTTGTGGTAACTAATTAAAACAATTATTATAATCTAACCATTGTTTCAGTTGACTCAAACAAAAGGTAGTTATAACTGCTTTGTTGATTTAAAGATATGATTTTTCTTTGTTACATACAAAATGCCAAAATGATGCCAACAAAATAAACTCTAAGTAAATTAATTATATTTTAATTATTACTTTATTTGAGCCAGATAAAAGGGGGGGGGGTAACTAAACGTGTTTTGTCGTATTTAATAACAGGTTTTTCTCTGTGTATGTACAGGGTGAGCGAAAAGTCTCTGTGCACCTGCAAGAAGTGTAGTGAACCTGTACCTGCACTGTGTTGGAAGTGGACAGGTGGACAGGGCCTTTTCGCTCACCCTGTAGTATAAAATTAGCTAGCGTTTTTGGCCAACACCGTTTCCCAATAGCGAAGTGAAGATACGCACTGAGGTCAGGGGTTCGACACTCGATGTTGCTGGATATCAATAATAATCCAGGTATTAGCGCAGTGGGCCGCGTTCGTCTGGGCTGAGCTCTGTGCCAATTTCTAGTCCTCCTCAATGTAATTACTGTAAGCTATGAATTTTATAATTTTTTTTCAGTCATAAAATTTTTTGGGGCGAGTGTATGTTAGTATGATGCATGAAAAACTTACCATTTATACAACAAAAATCTGTATAAGTACCGGCGGGTTCCTCAATTATTATTATTATTATTATTATTATTATTATTATTATTATTATTATTATTATAGAGTTAACGCAAAACTATTTTTTATCGATCGAAGAATGTTTCAACTCGAGTAGAAACCAAACAAATTTTATGACCATTTCCAAAATGAATAAACATCTCTGAATAGTGATTTTTACCAAACTTGTCAGTTTTTAAGAGACTTTTGCATAACTCAAAACTGCCAATTGTTTATTTAAGAAAAACCCAAACAAGAACTCGTTATTAAACGGAATGAATGGCGTTCATTTAAGTTCATCTTTGCATAAATCGATCATTTGGGCTTATCGAATTGATAAAAATATTTTCTTTTTGGGATAAGATTGTGTAATACGCTTCATCACTAATTCTCAACCCTGTATTAGAAATTTGAAGTTATTTTCGGCACCATTTTATAGCACTTGAAATGTATAAAGGCAATACAGTTTTATTGCTATCGTATAATTCTGAACCTTTATTATATCGCAGTTTTAATAATAATTAGTTAGAAGGACCAAAACCTGGCACAACGCTCAGGCCAACTAATGCGGCCCTATTGATTTAACTCCTGTATTATTATTATTATTACCAGCATCATCGGGATTCGAACCCCTGACCTCAGTGTTTTCACTTCGCTTATAGGAAAATGGCGTTACTCAATGAGGCACAAACGCTGGCATATATATCTTTCAGACAAACACAACCAAACTCATAATGAATGCGCTTTTCAATTATACATTTTAAATGTTAAATGTTACTAAAATGAAACACTACATGCGTAATCAGTTAACGTCTAATGAGACTTAGTGTGTTGAGAGGAGTAAATATAATCATGACAATATCTTGATACCCAGCAGTTCCCCAATTTGATTTAATATAGGAGCATTAAACAAAATTTTAATTCTGTCCAGAAAATATAGGCTATTTAAAAATTATTTAAGGCTTTGAAACATTATATTAAAATAATTTGAAGTAATAAGGTTTCATTCGACTTAAAAAAAAAAAAAGTTTTCCGACCGCACCCTCCAATTAGCATTTTCAACATCCGTCAGTCGTTTAGGAGATAGATTGATGCTAAGTTAATCTTTGATAACGTTAATTACAAAGTTCTAATTCGGCGCTCGAGTTTGAATATCATCGGCACGAAGAGACAGACAGTCGTGCATTACAAATACCTCAGAATTGCTGGAAACGTAGAGTAGAAGGTAAATAATAGTACAGTATTTCGTTATCTTATCTACGTCTAAGTGCATGGTCAAATCGGTGGATCCAACACCGTAAGGAAAAGAGAGCAATTCAGATAAGAGAGGATTTTTTCCAATGATTAAGTTAATGGAGTAATTTATTATATATATATATATATATATATATATATATATATAATATATATATATATATATATATATATATATAGGTTGTTCAAAAGAAAAGCAACTCATTGGAGAATCATCGTAATCTAATCCTTTTCTTTTCGTCTCAGGTTGCATTTGTTTTTGAACACCCTGTGTATATATATATATATATATATATATATATATATATATAATATATATATATATATATTATATATATTATTATAAGCTTTCATAGGTAATTTATAAACCTGCAATAAAGATTCAGTATATTGAAAGAAAAGTGATTACATAATTATAGTCTGATTTGAATTCTAAATTAGCCATAAAATTCGGCTTCAAAATTGTACGAAATCATGTGAAATGCAACAAAGATTTTTATCTCATTTTTTTTTATTAGCATAAATTGCCTTTTATTCCCGTTTTACGTCATTCTGAGGTCGTATAAAGATTGGATTGTAATTTAGTATAATAACAGCTTTCTCACGGAAGTTATATCATTTCTCTCTCTCTCTCTCTCTCTCTCTCTCTCTCTCTCCCTCTCTCTCTTAGATTTTAGTCGTATTCCCGTATTCCCTGTTTCATTTTGCAACCGTAATGGCCATCTTTCCAAGCGAGTTTTCGTGATGTTTTTGATATCAGATTGCATCGTTTCAGAAGCGCGTACAAATTCTCCTTTTGTGGTCTTCATCTGATGCTTGGGGAAATGCTTATTTTTCCAACGTCATTGTTATGCCAATCTTGCAATTTTGCATTCATCATTTTTGTAAAGTGGATTCATAAGCCTTTGTTTTGCACAGACACACAAATTAAGCCCACAGACACAAAAAGTTCAACACAGACACAAAAATTAAATGCACAGAGACAAAAAATTCAACACAGACACAAAATTTAAATGCTCAGACACAAAAAATTCAACACAGACACAAAATTTAAATGCACAGACACAAAAATTCAACACAGACATAAAAATTAAACCCACTCTGATACACATAATCAGCCATACGTAGCTGGCTAAGGGCAGGACGAGAGTGGAAAACAACCCTCTCCGTCCCCAGATCCTGAAAATGAGGCGGGCTGCTGCAGAAGAGGCAGAGGAGTCGACCGCAGCTCGATCCTGAACCACCGTTGGAAGCCATCATAGGTACTATATATACACAGGGTGTTCTAAAATGACCTAGTAAACCTTTATATGTCTGTGGATCAGTAGTGGGACGTTGTGAACAATGTGTTGAAGTTGAAGGAAGACACTTTAAACATCTAAAATAAACAATTATTGTTGCTTTTCTTATTGTTGCTCTATTTGAAATAAAATTGTTAAACATCGCATAATTTTTGTTTACATATTGCGTTCATAAAAAGTTTACTAAGTAATTTTAGAACACCCTGTGTGTGCATATATATATATATATATATATATATATATATATATATATATATATATATATATATATATATATATCACTAGCCTTAGCAATTAAATTATGCAAAACTTCGTAATAAAGTCGGTGAATGAAATCGTACATGCACACGGACTCTTCCCCTCTATGCAACATGGCGCTGACATATATTCGTAGAAATATTCTTAATTTTCTCGGTTGATGATGAAGTTTATTACAATCACCGAAGCGTATGCACAAAAATAGTGTTTCAAAATGCAAATTTCTCTATTTCCTTTACTCATTTTTGTCTTCCTTTCTCTTACGCGCTCAAGGCTGGTCTTACGCGTTGCGGGACTGATGTATAATTTCTCCCTGTAACTGAAAGTGTTTAGTTTAATTTTAGATTTTGAGAAGTTCAGGTGGAGAGCTTGTATTTATATATATATATATAATAAGTTTAGTGCGTGTGTTTGGGTGTGTATTCACTTGGTGAATTGTTTGCGTATATCGAGTAATTGCTAAAACAAATAGAGTAATTTACTCTATAATGTAACTCCAGTATTTAATATTTGCATCAATATTGTGACTATTCAAATTATTTGCAATAATATTATCATTAATAATAATAATAATAATAATAATAATTTGGTACTGCTTCAAATGGTAATTTAACAATTGAAGGTAACTATTTTTTTTAGCCTAATTTTGTAAGACGGTTTTTTTTTATATTTTGAAAGAATTTTTGATTTCTTTAATAAAAAAAGTATTAAATCAATAGAAATTTTATAAAGAAATTATTTTTGAATTGCATCACTTTTTTTCCGTAAACTTTCTTTCAAATAATAATTTTCTCGCAGAAAGAATAAATATATGTACAGGGTGTCCCAGAAGTATGGACTCATAGGGAAATTAGACATTATATTTTTAAAGTGAAACAAACACATTTCTAATGTCAGTTTTACATATTTTAGGAAATAAAATACCCTGCTGTTTCGGTATACCAATCAGGAGAAGGTGGAACTGGTATTGCTACATGTTTCGAGTCAGGGAGAGGAATTTGTAATTTCTGACCACCACGTTAAGCTGTAGATCTAAAATGGGGCAACAAGCTTGACTTTCGTCAAAATGAACAATTCGGGCGGAAGCAAAACCACAAGGTTTCTGAGGTAATTCATAATATCACTTTATGTGTGCTTTACATAGCTTTATACAGGGATACACTATAGATATAATTTAGGGTGTTTCACGGTAATAGGGTGAAAATTTCATAAGGTTCAGATTGCCTCGTATACCTCTTGCTCCAAATCCATTTAGACTAAAAGTAAATTCAGCCAAGTTTCAATAAGTTTCAACAATATTTAGAGGTTGCGCCCTGTACCAACTTTATTTGACATGGATGAAACCATAACAATCTCACACTATTACAACACAAGAAAAGCGGCAATTTTATGGGTCGGTTATGTACAAACTAGAAGCCAATGAGCATAGAGTTTACCATATAAGGAGCGGAACCTGCAAATACAGTATCATCCGATTTTGCTGAAATTTGGTTACGCACACTTCTTTATGAAATGGAAATAGGGCATGAGGTATATGATCTAAAATAAAAAAATTTTGATTTGTGAAACACCCTAATATATATATATATATATATATAATATATATATATATATATATATATATATATATATATATATATGGTGTATTTCTATATAAAGCTACAGAGGCACACATAAATTAATATTTCGAATTAAGATAATTGCAATATAGAATGGCAATTTTTTTTTACCATTAAAAAACAGCACCGTAACTCACTGGGTAACATAGTTTCCTTATAAGCGAAGGGACAAATGACTGAAGTCGCGGGTTCGATTCCCGATGATGCTATTTAATAATACTCTATGAATTAACGCAATAGACCGCGTTCGTCTGACCTGAGCGGTGTGTCACTTTCTGGCACTCTTCGCTGACTACTTATTCCTCATTTAAAATCAGGAAAATTCTCCTTATTTTATTTTACAGTTGAAATGTGCGAATGAAAAAGAAGAAGAGAGAAACTTCTTTAAAAAGCTGTTATCATGAATATTATATTCATCTGTATCGCAATTCACATACACCTAACTGGTAAGTAAATAGGTCGGTTATAAATAGATATAGAGTGTAACATATTTGTGGATAGTAGCCTATTATGACTTGATCCTCTGGATCCAGAGATTCTATCTTTAGTTTTAAATCGATAATTAATTATTTTTAAATTAATAATTATTTAGTTTGGTAAAAATTGGTCGTTGCCAATTTACCGGCAGTTTTCACATAAATTTCTTATGTTCTTGTGGTTCGGAACCACGTAAAATTGTAGGCCCCCTCCGCTACCACGGAGGACATACACAATACACAATTACGAACACAGTTAGGTAGACTAGCCATGAGTGGATCCTAGGGTCTTTGTTGGTCTGAAACATTATAACATTACATTATAACATTATATATATATATATATATATATATATATTATAATATATATATATATATAATATTATATATATTTAGTGGTGGACCGGATGTCAGTTTTTTCAACATCTGCGGATGCGGATGCGAAATTTTATTTCAATATCCGCGGATGCGGATGCGGATATTTAGTTAATCTATCAATATAATATAGAATTATGAATATATGACATAATTTTTCAAATTTCGTGATATTACTATTATGGGAGGCAATGCATAAGAATTAAAATTAATATTAATGTTTCCATTATGATAAAAATAATAACTTTCTCAAGAGTTTCAGCCACAGGAAATTCAATGAAACGAGTTTCATTCAATTTTCTGTGTTACCAGGTATTTATATTTTGGGGTTTATATATTTGTTTGTTCATTAATAATTAATACTTTACATGAAATGTGCATGACTGGGCCTTATAAGCTACTTTATAAGCTAATTTAATTGTAAATTGCATAATTTATTAGAGGTAATATCCGCATAACATCCGCAGTCAGAAGTGCGGGTGCGGGTGCGGATGTTAAAAATGACGCGGATATCCGCATATGCGGATGCGGATATCAGGTCCACCACTAAATATAATAACAATAATAATAATAATCAGTGTCGTACATACAGGATAAGCTGGGTATGCGCCGCCAACCCAGTTAAAAGTCAAATTACAAAAAGTCATTACTACAATATTCAAAAACTAATATAAAGTTATGATGTGGATATACCCACTGCACGCCGCCAGTGTATATATATATATATATTATATATATATATATATATATATATATATATATATATATATATAGGTATGTATGTATGTGTGTATAATATATACATACCTACACACACACACACACACACAAATATATATATATATATATATATATATATACTGTATATATATATAATATATATGTATAGAAACGACGTAAGTATAGAGGAGTGTTCTGCACACGAGGAAGAGAAATAACGAACAAATGAAAAATGAGGTGACCGCCCGGGAATCGAACCCAGGATCTTCCGATTGCCGGTCAGATATGCTACCACTACACCACGGGCCTCGATCAGTCATATATATATAATAATATAAAGTAAATATAAAGTGAACAATAAGAGGCATTACTTTCGTACCGACCTTTGTGTGTATATATATATAATATATATATATATATATATATACTTTCAAATTATGAGACAATATTTTAGTATTTCAGAGGAAGTGATTCCGAAACTTTTGTCACGCCATATAATGTCACATATGAGGAAGGTGTAGAAATGAGCGGTATGACGTAAAGTAACGTAACGTGACGTAACGCAATAATGAGCGGAATTCGGACATAATTTATTATAAGTTACGCACAAGCTTTCTTTAATCAGATATTTTGACTTATCGACGAATATAAATTTAAGTTGCGTCGCAGGAGCTCCGACACTTTTGAAGAAGGTGCTTATCTTGTAAAACAAATTGCAATTATATATATATATATATATATATATATTATATATCTATATATATATATATATTATATATATATATATATATATATATATATATATATATATATATAGGATGGCGCAAAAGTCGCGCGTCATAGGAATTTTCAGTGTTGATTATAATATATATTTTTTCTTTTAGGTAGGGAATGACTACGAAATTAACAATAGACGAGAGGGTGAGCTTCGTTTTAATGCATGGAATACCAGGTACTACAAATCGATGAATGAGTACAGAATTTAAATTTTGTACCGATTCATCGATTTGTTGTACCTGGTATTCCATGCATTAAAACGAAACTCACCCTCTCGTCTATTGTTAATTTCGCAGCCATCTCCTACCTAAAAGAAAAAAAAATATATTATAATCAACACTGAAAATTCCTATGATGCGCGACTTTTGCGCCACCTGTATATATATATATATATATATATATATACTGTATATATATATATATAATATATATATATATATATATATAATATATATATATATATATATATATATATTACTGTGCAAAAGTCTTAAGCTTTTGTTTTCTAAATTCAGTCCTCTCCTACCTACTTTAAAATGGAGAGTATGAATCGTTTTAAATTCAAGTAGCTAATCTACTGTTAGTAGATGGAAGTAGAGCGAACGATTTCGCTTCTTTACAAGAAGGGTTCTCTCAAATTGAAAACAAACACAAAAATCCCTTTTAGAGATTAAAGTAACCCTGTTTCATTGCTTTCAGTATACCTTCAGTCTACTAAATGTACTCTTTAACTACTCTACCTTCAAAGTACAGTAGGCTCAATTGTACTCCCATACAATTGTACTCCCATACTCAAGCGAAAACGGTTTTCAAAGTTTAATAAACAGGTTAACGAAAACTTCAATTGTGAAAAGCCTTTGCATAAAATAAATATACCTTATAATAAAACTGTGTTTAGAAGTCTCCCCTGCAAATAGAATACCGGGAAATCCCGGGATCGATGACACTTTTCCCTGGAAATGAGCTGTGTACTTTATTTCCGGGATCTCGGATGCCCAGTCCTACTTGAGTTGCCGAACTGCATCCCGAAATCTGAATGGACCAACTTTCATGTTTCAAAGTTCATTTTAACCACTTAATTCATTCAGGCCTGGATTTTTTTCCACAGCAGTAGTTTCGAGGCCCACCTACGTGCGCTCCCGGCTTCATTGAGTTAAGACCTAACTACGTACGACGTACGATTGATAACCACAGACTAACTACGTACGCTGTACGATCTTAATTTTCTCGCCCGCATTTGAATGGGCGTAAAAGAAACGGCGTTTGTGGGACTCCGCACATGGAGTAATGGAGTACCGAAAGGATTACGTACATACCCTTCTATTATTTCCCAACTCTTCTCCTGACACATTGGTTTTCATTTTCTTCATTTAAACTTATCGGTCAAAAGGACTAAAATGTTTTCTTTATGTTCTTGGGCGACCGTTGGTTCGGATCTCACGTAAAGCTGTAGGTCCCCTCCCTCATATAGCCTTAGATGTTGCGAAGAAGGTTAAACAACCCCCATATGAAAAATCCTTGCCACATATTAATCTCTTGGCCTTAATAATACAACCTTTATTTATGTAAGAAATTTTTCATAACCATTCATCTTTTTAAACCACTTGTATTCCGTCCCTAATGATTCTGCTACATTTTTCTCTTATCTCCTGACTACAATTTCTTCTGTCCCTGAAGGAAATAACCTTTAGGTACCGCTCATTTAGTTCTGAGAATTTTCTGAGTCGATCCCAGATTTTATTCCTTGCTATACCGAACTCTCTTTCTTAATATTTTCTAATGACGTCTTCAATTGCGCTCGTACAAAAGACAGTTTTGTGAACAATTTCACACTGGTTATATCATTTCTGTTCCTAAAGTGAAATGTAATTTGAATTCAGTCAGCTGTTGAAACTCGACATTTTACTTAAAATTTATCTAAAAAATGGAGAAGCCACGAAAGCGTTAGAATTTTACTCGTAAGACGATGGAAATTTTTATCTGAGAGCCCCATTTTTATTTTTAAAATTAGAATGGCATGTCCAGCATGGCATGACGTGGCATGACGTCATGAATGGTATGAATGACATAACGTATTCTTTCAAAGCCAACAATGTATTTAGTATCATATTTCATCAAATTACGAATACAGGATCAAAAACTTTAAATATACATACACACACACTCGTGTGTGTGTGTGTGTGTGTGTGTGTGTGCAAAAATATTCGTTTTCAAGTAAAGCATTAACTTCCGGCTTCTTGATATGCTCTGTTAAGCAGGTTTCTGTGGTTGTTGATCTCTACATGTTCGTTGATGATGATGTTCGGATGTTCATACAATATTTCTCTTCTTAATCATCTGATTATTTATTTAGTTCCACTATTATTTGTGACGATATTCCGGATACTTTCAGTGAGTACTCAACCGCATACGAAGGACTCAAGGCCGGTGAGCAACGATTCTAATTGCGCGAAAATTGCAAATTGCAACATGACTTTACATGAAAGGGAATTGAAATCAAATTATTGATAAAGAATCTCTCTCTCTCTCTCTCCTCTCTCTCTCTCTCTCTCTTTCTTTCTCTCTCTCTCTCTCTCTTTCTTTCTCTCTCTCTCTCTCTCTCTCTCTTTCCCTCTCTCTCTCTCTCTTTCTGAAACAAAGTCTGTAAAATATATCGACACACATGCTCTTTGCATTAGGTTAAGTTAGGCTATGAAATATCCAAAGCTCGGGTTAGGTTAGGTTAGTTCAACCTAGTCAAGCGTCGATATAAGTGGCATGTCGGGAATTTGGGTATCTCTACCATCCTGTCACTACCATTATGATGGGTACGTCCTCGTTCCAAGGTCTGTATATCGATTGAAGCATTACATAAGGCTAAGACTCTTTTTACATTTTTCGATAGAGCAATAAATAATAGAAGATGGAGGCACGAACATTGGTCGCTTTTCTACGTTATTGGCAAACAAGTCTCTTCAGCAAGTCACTTATTTCTAAACAGAAAGCTGGAACGAGAAATTAAATAAATAATAAAATATATATGAAATAAAGACATATAACAGAATAGTAAACAAGAGCTGCAGAGAGAGGAGAGAGAGAGAGAGAGAGAGAGAGAGATAAATTCCTTATACAAGATCTTGCAAGTCAATGTCGCAAGAATCCAATAACTGACACTCGAGGATATTACAAATTAGCTGAAGTAATTTGACTGGTATTATGATTGTATGAAGAAGACATGAATGCGTAAGAGAGAGAGAGAGAGTGTGTGTGTGCGCGTTACAAGCAGGGCGTACACACCATTTCTTAAAGGGGGGCACACACACACACACACACACCACACACACACACACACACACACATATATATATATATATTATATCTATATATATATTGTATATGCATTGTGTGTGTGTGTGTGTGTGTGTGTGTGAGCTCAAAATTGATGATGACTGATTTGGAATCAAAATGAATTTCATCTTCGAAGGTCGTAACCTTCGAAGATGAAATTCATTTTGATTCCAAAGCCAGCCAAATTGATTTTGAGTTTTGAGTTAATAACATGTCCTGGTAACCATGAAATAACTGAAATTCCATATGACATCAAGATTTTTTTGTGGTGAATGTTGCAAAGTTATCGATATTTGAAAATTTCTTTTTAAATATCTTTAATGAGAGTAGTAATAAATTTTACAATGGGGAGCCTATGCCCCCCCTTATGTACGCCACTGGTTACAAGGAGTTACAAGGAGTTACAAGGACAAGAGGAAGTCTCAAAGATCTTTCGGTCCGCTCGGGACGGTTCCTGTTATTATGCTAGTTTATTTTTCAACTATTCTAGCAGTAGAAGAAAACTGGATAGAAAAACATAAGGCACTTTCCCATCCCTCCGCTCCCTCCCTGTCAGAGCCGGATACGGAAAATCGTTGAAGGAAGAAAATTTTACAGGAAAGAGGAGAACATATATAACCTAGCTCTACAATACGCTATGTACACATAGAAATAGTACACTAGATAGCACCGTTGTATAAACTAACTAATAATATATTGTGTTGATTTTATATCAACTACTATTTGGTATCATCACAAAAGCCTCGAACATAGGATTTTGATTTTATACAAAATATTTACAGCTCTATTTACCGAGGTATCGGTCCAACAAAGATCCCATGACCCACTTCAGGCTACCCCCAAAAGGATTAAGGGAGAGGTAAAGGTTAAATTCTCTATGTCTACACCCACGTACGCGCAAAACCATCACGCCGGCAAAGTGATGAAATGTTTCTACAAGGTTTGGAAACGAATTAAGAACAGAAGTCAAATTTTCCACACCGTGCCCTCACCCGTCACGTGCATCGAGACACCCAAGAGAAAGAAGAGAAAAAGAAATCGTGATGGCAGAAACGCAACTTTACCACACTTAAGCCATGCCATGCATTTTTTTAAAGATTTTTTGGTTCGTTATGAAATTGTGTTTTTACAAAATATTTTTCTACTCTTAGACATATTAACAAGGCAGGCAAGGGTGTGAGCGCATTTTCTGTAATTGGATGTCTGTCATGTGTATGTGTCTGCCAACTCTTTGAATGTCGCCGAGTTTCAACTTGGGTCTCCCGCCGTGAAAGGTGTTTATGCAGTAAGTAATATATTATATTGAGTCGTTCATGCTTCGCGGTGTTGTGCCACCACGAGAGTAAAGAAAATCTCTTTCCGGCAAAGAGTATCAGTGGGCGGTCCCTGTATCTATCCCCATGTACTTGTCCCTTATGGAGAATGAAAGTGTTTCGTGGGTAATCACCCGTTGTTGCTACAACAAATTCAAGAGTCTTCCACTTAAAGGTGAAGCAAGTGATAAAAAAAATGAGTTGCTCGATGGTTGATAATGCTATGTGGAGCACAATCAACCAAAGACATCTTTCTCAAGTAAGGGAGGATTAAATGTAGGTCCGTAGGAGGAAGTGTTTAAACAAACTCCCGCAGGGTTACGTTATAATACTATTTTCTTAAATTATATTATATCTGAGGATAGTTTTAAACCCTGAGTGTATTCAGAATTTTGTCCAGCCTATTTTTAAAATATTTACACTTTGGTTTGAAACAACCTCCGAGGGAAGTTGGTTCTAGATATTGACTATTTTATAGTTGAAGAAATTGCCGCAGATGGAGGTACTAAATGTTTTAAGTTCCAATTTAAAACCATTATTTCTTATCGCATTGGTATTAAATGAGAGTAATTTCCATAGTCTACCCTGTCCATTCCATTGAGCATCTTGAAAACTTAATAAGCTGACCGCGCAACCTACTGGTCTCTAAGATAAACTGATTTAAGCGTTCTAATCTTCGGTGGTAGTTTTGCAGTCTCAATGAAGGATTGAAGGGATCACTTTTGTGGCCTTTGCTCGTACCCTTTCCAACCTTTCTATATCCTTCCTAAGGGACGAAGACCAAAGCTGCACACAATACTCGAGTTGAGGTCTAATGTATAAAGAGACATTACAATCTTCTTGTTTCTAAAATGGAACTGACCTGTATGACCTGTATGACCTGTAATGATCTGAATTTTTAAGATCCTCTATTCGATTTCTGAACAGTGCTTTGACGGTTTGAGATCATTATTACTAATATAAACGCCTAAGTCTTTCTGTAGATCAATCTCAGTCAAGTTCCTCCCCAGAGAGAGAGAGAGAGAGAGAGAGAGAGAGAGAGAGAGAGAGATAAACGCATCCTAGTCGCCAAAATTCAATAACTGACATTCGAGGCTATTATAAATTATCTGAAGTAATTTGACTGTTCTGTGTTCATTATTTAAATTCTATACAGCGTTCGATAAAAATTAGATAAGATACATATATTATATCTTCAGTTTTCATCATTGAGGATATAAATCTGAATACAACATTTAGTTAAATAATGATATGTAAAGTTTACGTACCCCAAATGCACTCGCAGAAGGAGAACGCGTTTTTGTTTAATCTTTGATTCTGTTTTAAATCAATATTTTTAATTTTTTTTCTAAATGCACTTTTAATTTTTTGTATCTGATGTTAATAATAGTTTTGCAGTTTCGGAAACTTTTGATACACTCTCAGAAAATTTATGAAATCGTCTATAGAAAGGCGTCTCTCAAACTGTTGATGGCGAGAGGAGGTTAGCAAAATTAAAATAAGAAAGTAAAAAATTGGATGTGTTTATTAATTTTATTCGGTATAATATGTAAAGAAAAATTGTTTAGAAAACATGCCATGTACTTTAGTACATTAATAACCGAAACATTAATTTTTAATGCTACCTTACGCCGATTATGGTACCAATAAATTACACTCCATGAGTACCATTTACAGTTGAAATAAGGAGGACGTGAAGGAGTTCACTTCAGTTTGAAAGTAACGTTAGATTAAAAAAGTTTGTGAAACGCTATTCTAGAATAGAGTGTCCTTTATATTCTGTGGTTGTGCGTATTCATTAATCATTTACGCGCAACAAGCAAACAACAAACAAACACTAAATCATAACCCGCCCACACACAAATCGCGCTGAACGCCCAATCTCTCCACCTCTTCTTAGTCGGCGTTTATAATCATAATAATAATTGAGGCACTAAATGAGCAAAAGAAGAACATTTGTTTTAAATATTTTTTATAAACAATTAAATTAATGACAAATACTTTAATTAAATAGAATATTTTTTAACATCTTTTATTTAAGCGCCAAACGAACGCTATTTTTAACGATTACTTTGAAAGTTAATAAATAAAATACAATCTCTCTGCGGTGATAAGCACATAATATTTATGGGCAATGCTTGAATGCAAGACATAAATATATCAGACTTTATTTTATCGTTAAGCTTCTTTGTAATATATATATATATATATATATATATATATATATATATATATATATATATAGGGCGTCCCAAAAATGCATACACACTTTAAATAATTATAAAGGCAGTGTTTATTAAAATACATTTCATTTTCAAAATGTAATAGAATCTACAGACATTATTTAATTGTTTTGTCAACGCCTGTTTTCAAACTGACGTCCGTTCTGGTCCAGGCACTGCTGATAACGCGAAGCAATGGAATCGCAAACATCACTAAACATTTCGTTTGGTATTTGTGTGCATTCTCGTTCAATGGCTGCTCTCAATTCAGCGACTGTTGCAGGTTTTATAGCGTAGACTTTGTCTTTTAAGTATCCCCATAAAAAAAAGTCTAGTGGTGTGAGGTCTGGTGAACGCGGAGGGTATTCTACGAAACCCCTTCGTCCAGTCCACATCCACATCGTGCCAAGTACCACTCGCAATACTCCACTCTTCGGTCCGGATCATCTTCATTAATAGCATGGACTAATCTTGGAATGTAATTTTTCCATTGACAGCGCTTCAAATGCGTTGGACAGACGATTCTGAAATTCCTACCTCACGACTTGCTTGCCGCACAGATTTTCTTGGACTTTGGTAATACGTTTCCAGTACTCTTTCTTGCTTTGTGGGGCTTGTCGATGTCCGTGGTCTTCCGGAACGCTTCTTGTGGATATTCTGAACAGTTCCATCGGCTTCAAACTTATCTCTAATTCGAGTGATGGTAAGTCGCGTTGGTGGATCTGTTTGAAACTCCCTCCTAAACTGTCTTTGCACTTCAACTGCGTTTTCACACTTCCAGTAGCATTTTAGAATGAATTTCCTTTGTTCAAAGCTTAGTCTGACTGCCATTATTAATTCTAATGGGTTTAACTTGGAAAGAAAGAAACATCAATTGAGCTATCAGCTGTTAAAGTGTGTATACATTTTTTTGGGACGCCCTGTATAAGCATGACTTTGTATAATGTTACTTTGTCGTAGCGTAGTGGTTATCACACGTTACTTCTATTCAAGAGGTCCCAGGTTCGAAGCCTGGTTAGGTTAATTATATATATATATATATATATATATTATATATATATATATATATATATATATATATATATATACATACACGGTGTGTGTGTATATATATATATATATATATATATATATATATATAGAGAGAGAGAGAGAGAGAACGCTACAAAATATCTGACAATTCACCAACATTTACGAGTAGAATAAAGGCTTAAAAATTTGAAATTGTGAGAGTAAGGGATGTTAATTTAACTGTTTAATGTTTACGCAGATCCATAAACATGATCCCAAATACGGCTTACAAGCAGGACTAGTTTATTTCCCCTCTAAATGTGAATATGAAGTCGTGGGAGCTTCATATTAGTGCCAAAATTAACCATCAAAGTCGTATTAACTCTCGAGCATATATTCGAATCCCTATAATTGCTTTCGTGGTATTTTGGGTAAAACTGTTAATAAAATAAGTTGTGAAGTCTTGAATCTCAGTATTAATGCGATATATAGGGCCTATATTTCACCGTTGGCCCCTCCTTCCTGCATTAAAAAAAAATATATATATATATCTTTTGTAAAGTTATCATTTTCGGATAAATTCGCGATTTTTCTGGACCGACCCTCCTGCAGTGCAGCATTTCTCTTTATCTGTAGGATTTGATGAAGGAGAGAGTTACCTTCAACTCTCATCCTGCCTTTATAATGTACACGTAATACTGAACCGGAACTTCTATTATGACGATTAAAGTATTTTTATTGTACAGGACTATAGAATTTTTCATTTCTCTGATCTAAAAATTTTCTCTGCTTAAAATAATGGAAATATTTACGTTACAAGTGATCGAAAATTTACATGAAAATATCATTACGAATTTCTTTTAGCAAATTTGCAAGTATTTTGCAACTTCATGAATACGATTCACCAAATTTACTTGATGGTAAAGTGATATACATATTCTATGGCCAGCGTTTCCCAAACTATGAGTAAATTATCCCATTGGATTAATTTGTTTTTTTCAGTGGGGTAATTTGGTACTTTACAAGTACTTCTAAAGTACAGAAAATGCATAAATAAACGATATAGCAACACTGGGACTAGCTTTACATTGGGTACAGGTAGGGTGGGGGTCATTATGAAGGCATCCATGTGAAAATGGGATAATGACTCGTAAAGTTTGGGAACCACTATTCTATGCTATCTACAAACATTTGTAGACCCTGACTTGAACTTCTCTCTTCTAAGATCTGATGTGGTTAAAAGAGTGCACTGGACACTGGACTCTGTAATTAGGGCTTAAATGACATTAAACAGTGTCACAATTATGTAACACCTTTACTACCATTACACTAATTTGGGAACCAAACGATAAAACCGCCCTGGAAGAAGAGTAGTTTAAGCTAAAGTCCCTTTTCTGAACATATATTTTCAACACATTTAGGTATAGTTGAGGTTGAAGTATTTTCAGATTTACTTCTGAAAATGTTGAGAAATTTAACACGTTTGATTTAATGTTTCAATATGACCCATGTACATTGTACAGGGTGTGCATAAAATAACGCGAGAGGAGAGACAAATCCGATTTGAATTACATTAACGCGAGTGAACATGGACGAGTAATATTTGTTATATTTACTTTATAATAACTGTATATTACATAGTAAGGTTTATAAGAGGTGTTGAAAATGTTTTTGCGAGTTAAAAAACAAGTGAAATTAGTTTAAACCAATTCAAATCGGATTTGTCTCTTCACTCGCGTTACTTTATACACACCCATGTATAATACAAAGTAAATAAAAATAGAAATTAAATTTTGTAGATGTATTGCCGAAACGGGATGAAGGAAAGTTATGAAAATATTGAGGACTTGAATTATAGGTATTAACCAATTAAATGTTATTCACTGAGTATTTTGTAGATTAACTACAGCTCGTTCGGTAAGATATTAACCCTTTAGCGCCCGGTGTCACTTTACTGATTTTGTTCTGGCTAACGCCAGACGATTTTATTCAGTCTCGGAAAAGACCTCCGGGCAGGAAAGGGTTAAATAGTTTTGGATCTTTAATACTGAATGTTTTCCGTCTTTGTTCTCAGAGCTCATTTTCTTGATCTATTTGGAGTGAAGCAAAATCTTCATATTCTGTCATTCCAGAATATTCTGTATATGCTGTCATATTCTGTATATGTCATATTCTGTATATTCTGTCATATTATATATATTCTCATGTATCGTTCACGACGTCTCTCCAAAAAATATAGTTTCAGGAAATTTAGTCTTGGAAAAAATAATCTTCATTTTCTGTTTCAGCTTTTTAGAAGTGAATGTTTCTTGTAGGAAATCAACACGTGTAATATCTCGCATTCATGTACGGGCTTGTGAGAATAGAACAGTATTCAATTACTGGAAGTACTGCACTAAATTTTTCAATGACTTGAGCATGGTATTTTCTCTACTGCTATCATGAAATTTTTTTCCTATATGATTTTTCTTATTACTTTTTCCTATGGTTGTTTTAATGTGGTAACATGCTTTGAATTCTGTATCTATTGATATTATTATTCCTCAATCTATGACCTCGGGTTTTTTTTGTGTTGCTGTTTGTTTCATGGCTATTTTGTTGTAATATTTTATTATTATTATTATTATTATTATTATTATTATTATTATTATTATATTATAAGAGCTGGAATTTATCGTCAGTGACGTTCATACTATTTTCGCCACCCTGTTTATATAGTTTATTGTTATTATTCTGTAATCTATCTCTACGTATGAGGGCTATGCTAAGGCTATAATTTATATCTGGGTGATAACAGGTCATTTATTATTGATCATGGTTGAAATATTTTCTCTTTTCTGGATAGAGTATGTATTACATCAATATCATTCAGGGGTAAACTGAAATTTCGGACTTTTAATGTTGTACACCAATACTTGACCAACACTTGATCTTAATATGTATATAATTTCATTTACTTCCCCTACTTACGATACTTACCCTCCTTACGATACTTACCAAGTTTTATTATTAAAGGAATGTGATTAAAATCATGGTTAAAAGATAAATAATGGATTAGATCGATTCATTTCACTCATGAGACTGGACTGAATATATGAAGCGCTCCGGACCACAACCTGCTAAGCGCCAGTGGGACCAGAAATGAGTTATTTATACCACTATATTCCCCAACCCCTCCTCTATCACGTGGGTGAGTCAGAGAGAAGATTGTGGATGTGTACGTATGGTCAAAATCAATCAAATATCGTTATTGGTTCAAAAGTTATGGCATTTTGCAAGATGACAAACTTTAACTGCATTTTTCTCCATTTTTTAATTTTGGCGCTTGGTAGCTTGTGGTCCGGAGCGCCTCATATAAACGCTATCTACTGGAGAGAATTTATATTATCCTGAGAAGCCATTCGTAGGACATAATTTCTATGGCCATCATAGGAATTCTGGTTTCACTGTAACAATATTAAGGTACAAAGTTTGTAAGCAAGTGTTCCATGATTGCAATCGTCAAAAGGCTTCATAATCAAAGTTTCTGTATGGTTTCGTTTTGAGACAGAGTTCCTAAAATTCTCCACTGGTGGTCTAAATGTAGCCATAAAAAAAAAAATGATCTTTCGGTTCTGAATCTTTGTTGTTTAGGGTCATATAAATAATTTTTTTTTCAAGTAAGATGTAATTTTTATTTCTAGATATTCTTTTAGGGGACGTGAACATGTTTTTGCTTCTTGCTGTTTGGAAAAAATATATTTATCAGGAATTTTCTTATTTTTACATATTTTTTAATGTAAAAATTCCAACACTTTCAGAATATTTAATCAGTTTTTAAAATATTCTAACAAAAAAACAGTGAAATTTAACTATATACATATATATATATATATATATATATTATATATATATATTATATTATAATATATATATATATATATATATATATATATGTGTGTGTTTGGTTGAATAATCGACCGTAGTTTTTAGTTATTAATTTATTATTGGTTTTCTCAATTTTTGCGTATGACATTTTTCAATAATGTTGGTAAATTATAAATAATATTTCCAAAATTTTCTGACATTTCGCTCTGTCCTCGAGCATCTTCAGGGAATTCGTTTGGAGCCATCTTCGTAGGTGTTCTGCGTAGAATGAAAATTTCTTGTCAGGGCGTTCTCTTTTATAGCTCATTTCGGAGGTTTTCTATGGTAACGTTAAAACACACAAAACTGGCTATCCGATACGTCCCATCATCTCCCAGGTCCCAGCCCCAACTTACGGAATTGCAAAACAACTTAATGAAATCATCACCAAATATGTACCAGCAAAACACATGCTCAAATCTACAGATGAATGTCTACAAGTGCTCAGAGGAACCCGACCACAAGGCATTATGGCATCGTTGGATGTATAAAGTTTATTTACAAACGTCCCAGTAGAGGCAACAACCAAGATTATAATCGAGAACGTTTACAACCACCCGACCATGCGACCACCGACTATTCCCAAAGAAATACTGAAAAAAACTGCTGAAGATCCGCACAACGGAAGCGGCTTTCCGATGCAAAGACGGAACGCTATACCAACAAGTAGATGGAATCTCGATGGGAAACCCCTTGGGCCCCACCTACTCTAACTACTACATGTACCATGTGAAAACATAGTGCTCCAAGAAAAAAGACGCACACTATACTGCCGATACGTGGATGACATATTTATTACCACCGATAATGAAACAGAACTTCTAGGACTCAACCATAACAACACTCTCAAGAAGGCTAACAATGCACTTACAAGAAGGAAGTCCGAAAGATCACGTGTGGAACATACACAAAATAAACCTAACCAGACAACAGATAGTGGAAGCGACAAACGTGGTAACACAAACAAGGGGTGAGAAAAGACTTCATATCATCGAAACATTAATACTAAAAGAGACTTCCCCAAAAATAAACAATTAGCGAACCGGGCAAGATCGAATCCTCAAATTACACGTACGAAACTGACCAATCCCGTGAGTACACGTACGCGAAACTGCGAGAAAACCTCCAAAATGAGCTATAAAAGAGAGCGCCCTGAAGACATTTTCATTCTACGCAGAACACCTACGAAGATGGCTCCAAACGAATTCCCCGAAGATGCTCTAGGACAGAGCGAAATATCGGAAAATTTTGGAAATATTATTTATAATTTACCAACATTATTGAAAAATGTCATACGGAAAATTGAGAAAACCAATAATAAATTAATAAATAAAAACTACGGTCGATTATTCAACCAAACATGTTTAAAGGAAAAGCTGTTCCTCAATATATATATATACACACACACAGTGGCTGCTAAATTACTTGGACCACCTACATATGTGACGTGCAATGAGATTTAGAAAAGGTTTTAAAGGATTAAGATAAGCCGTTTTGGGTATTTGCCTCTTTACGATATGTCTAGACACACGTAATCTCAGAGGAACGATTGTTATCAAGAATTGCTACTTCTCTGGGATTTATCAAAAAAATAGAAAAATCTGGGGGTGGTCCAAGTAATTTCATAAGCCACTGTATATGATATATATATATATCTATATATATATATATATATATATATATATATATATATATATATTCAAATGTAGTTCCTGAATCGGATTTTGGCACCATCATTTTTAAGATCTCAAATTTATTGATATTCGGGGCCGCCTTTCTGTTATTCTATGCTAAAGGCTCCCGGAAACCCTCAACTGACATTGATTTATGGGATTTGTTTGGGGTGTGGGGGTGGTGAGGGGAAAAATCTGAAAAATCGAAATATTCTGTGTGTATATGTGGAGGGTGACCCAAAAAAAGGTGTTCCAAAAATAATGTGTAATAAATTATTTTTGGAAACACTTTTTTTTTGGTTGGGGGATCACCATCTATATTAGACCCCATTCCGGGGCCGTGAATTTCAAATACCTGCAGAAACCTACGATTTGATTGAAACTTGTAGCATGCTTTGTGCATTTAACATACATAATTTCCGTCAAATTTGAGCACAATAAATTATATAAAAAATACCTTATGACGACTGAAAACTGAATTTATTGAAGAAAAGTCTTAGTCGATTCAGGCTTTGGCCGGCCGCAAACAGAATCGCCTTGCGACTCACGACTCACGACTTGGGTCGTGATGACTCGATTTGCGCGTGATTTTACCTTAACAAAATGGGATCCCCGCACACTGCAGCGACCGCGACGCGATTTCCCAGGGGCTCCCATCCTGTCAATGTAAAATCACACTCGACTTGACTCGTCTCGTCACGACCCAAGTCGTCATTCGTGAGTCGCGAGATGATCCTACGTGCGGCCGGCCTTATAGACCAACTAATTAAAATACTTATAACAAAAAATATGTTTGTACGATTTTAATAAAAATTATTATGAAACTTCTCCATGTAATGGACTTATTTTATATTAATTTTCAGCTAAATCGCTTGGTTGAAAAATATTTTATAGACACTTAAACTTTCACGTCCAATTTTCTGAAATGAAAGTCCTATAAATACCAGATTTTCAAAATAATTAGATGTACGATTTATTAAACTTGCAGGATAGATAATATATTGATTGAACTTTTCGAAAATGTACTTATTAAAAAAAATCATAAAAATTGTCAAATTTATGAGGTGTAAGGTGGACCAGGGTCCCTTTTTGTCAAAATTTGAAGGTGAAAGGAATATATTTCAATTCTGAGTCACAAATCTGAAAATATGTTTTACGAGTTTGTAGGGCAGTCTTAGGAAGGTGCGCACCAACTTTCAAGTACCTTCTATCCAGATTCGGGCATTAGGGCATTCGGGCATTCTGGTGTTCGGGTATTCGCCCTTGGCCCCTACTTCCTGCATAAAAGAAAAGAGATTAGGGAGGAAAGTCAGATTTGGTGGAAAATATAAAAAGTCCTAATAACATAAAAACTTTTTAGCCAATTCTAGTCGAATTTGGATCAAATATTCGCCAAAATAAGGTACAGAAACGCTGAAATTTACATCCAAATCAGTTTAACTTCTACAAAATTAGCAAAAACATATTCATATCTCTGCAAATCATTTTTCAAAGTGTGACGTAAGTGTTACTGACTGGAATTTTTTATGGTTTCATTTCTCTTTTGTGTATAGGAGCAATGTTCTCTAGTTTTACAGAATTTGAGATCATGCGGCTTATGCCACTGTCGAGTAATGAATGTCCTCTACAGTATTCACATTAGCTCTACTATACTCTATTTACATTTCTCTATTTACATTCCATGAGATAGATCTTGGTGCTGAATTGTCTTTTACATTTTTATAACTGCATTAATAATGTCTCTTACCTACAAATCGATAGATATCATGCATGGATATATTGTATTATAATAATCTTGGCACTACTTTACTTTCTGTTATAAAAGGAACTTTTCTGTTATTCTTTTGTACAATTTTCCTGCCAATTTCTTTTATTTTCGTGTTTAAGGATTTCCCAGTTAATTTTATTTGAGTGTAAATTTAACCCCTTTGAATATGTTTCCTTTTTTCTCTAAAATATTTTTGTCTTTAATCATATAATTTCACTTTAACGTCTGTGAGGACATGATCGGAAATGTGCTTTGGCTGATATCTCCATACACTTAGTATAAAATCGTTGTTGTTGTTATAATTATATCTGATACATCCTCCGTTTGCAATAGCGTTATAATCTCTTAAGTAAGGGTGTGTGTGTGTGTGGTGTGTGTGGTGGTGTGTGTGTGTGTGTGTGTGTGTGTGTGTGTTTTTCTCCAAAATATTTAAGGAAATATTTGGACTTGGATCGTTTCTTCCTTTGATGTGTTATCATGAGCCTTTTTAACAAACTATTTCTATTCCTATTTTTAACAAACTATTCCTATTTTTAACAAACTATTCCTATTTCATTATTCTTCTCCTGCTGATAAAGGCAAAAATTGAATACACTGCATAAGAGAATATTTTGTACTGGAGTTCTTTGTGATCTAATTATTCTGTCAATTTCACTTACGACAAATTTGAAATTTGAATGCGTTTTAAGTGCGATAACCGCATTTAATTAAGATGGAAAAGAAAAAGGCAATAAAGCGGGAACTAGAAGCGAGAGGAACTCGAACCCACCTCGCGTGGTTTTAGAATCAGAGCTCTTACCGATCACACCCTCCAGAACCCCGAAAACATTCGTCCACGCGAGACCAATATTTATGCTGTTTGGCCTTGTTTGAATAAACCAATTTGCGGGTTCTGGATTACGTGATCAGTGGAAGCACTGACTCTGAAACTAGGCGACAGGGTTCGAGGCCCACTACCTCCTAGTTTCCCCAAGTTCCCAAACTTGAAATTGTTTACCCTTACTTTTGGGGTCTGGTAAACATTTATAAATAACAGACCAGTTCCTTAATTTCTACAGTAATTAGCTCTATGCTCTTTGACTTTCTGACCAATACCTCTCCCTTGTATACGTTTTTTTGAGCTATGTACAACTTCCCGCTTCTTCTCTGTCTGACCTTTCTGCCCTAAGTATATTGCAATTTTTATATTTCTATTGCAGCGTCTTTAGTACAGTTTTCACATTCATTGTCGCAGTTATGTAAATGCGTCTGTGGTAAAAAAAAACAATTTCGGTGCTTATTTTAATAGGTAATTTACTTCCAGGTAATAAAAACTCTGTTATTTGTATAATGCATTAACGAAACAGGTTTTGTAGTCATTTCAAACTGGAATTTTGTCTTGTTCTGTTTGTTTCTTTTCGATGCTCTGTTTTGAGATTACTCGTAAATTGTACTTTTCGGTTTTGAATTGAATTTATTCCTTTGGTGTTTCTAATACATGTCATACAGATCCTCAGTTATTGGAGTCAGTGATGCTAATAGGTTTTAGTTCATACCAATAATAATGCCTTAACGAAGGCGTGGCGTTCCGGATCTTGTTTTATGGCTTGTACCCTTTTTCCTAAAAAATACTCCTTTTCGATCTTGCACACTGCTGCTGACTGAGTCATCTGAAGTCGGGGGGGCTACTTTCCTCTGGTTATATACCTTTCTTTGATAAGTACTTTCACCTGGGTTTGCTTCAAGGGGAAATTTTGGTTTCCTGCTCATTTCTACCCTATGTAAATTGGGAATTCCTTAGGAAATGTACACTATGTGCCACGGTGGTGTAGTGGTTAGCGTCGCTGACTACGAATCTATCGGCCCCGGGATCGAGACGGCAGGCAGCGCCCAGCAAAACCCAGCTGTTCATCCTTCCACACAATAAAGAAATTGGTTGGTAGATAAATGGGTACCATGGGTAACCTAGTGGTTAAGACGCTTGGCTGCTGGTGGAGAGTAGTTCGGATTCCACGTTAAACTTTAGGTTTAAGGTGAAGTGAAAAGCTTGACCTTCGTCAGAATGAACAATTCGGGCGGAAGCAAACCGAAGGTGTGTGTATAATAAGGGGGAAAAATGACTTTACAGCCCTTTCTCTGACTAAACAAGTAAAGTTAAAATCAGATTTAATTAATGATGCAAATTATGATTGCATTTTCTTAACTGTCATAAATTTATAATATTTTATTAAAAATCTGATATTTTGAAAATATACATATAATTAATAATAATTAAATTTGTATAAATTTTATATTTTTATAATTATTTCTAAAATCCCTAAGAAATATATATATATTATATAATATATTAATATATATATATATATAGAGAGAGAGAGAGAGAGAGAGAGAGAGAGAGGAGAGAGAGAGGAGGCAACAAGCTTAACCTTCGTGAAATGAGGAATTATCGCACGAAACATTTGAAAGATTGAATATATATATATTATATATATATATATATATATATATATATATATATATATATATATATATTATATATAATAAATCATTCTGATTTTGCTTCAATGCAGTTTGGCAATGAACCATCAACCTGATTCGTTTTACAATGGACACAGCTATTTCAATTCCAGTAATGGATGCTAGGAATTATATTGGGTAGGGCTGTTGTAGAAATTTAGTACAATCACGAAGCAACAGAGAAGTTATGTTTGTCAAGAATCTATCTACAACTGTGTTTATGTAATTTATATCTTTAAAAATAACTTAATATCCTACAATATATCTTTTTCTTTGCTAAAAATGGTTTAATTTTTCAATTTATGCTTTAAAATAAAATATAATTTAAAATGCAGAAATGCACTCGATAGTGAGACATTGTTTCGTTAATAATAGTGAACATATATTTCTTCATTTCTTGTTTCAGGTGGATTTGATTTCTCTGCCAAGAGGCGCGGGAACGTGAATATTTACTTATTTTCGGCCAATCAAAGTCAAGGACCGTCAAACCGAAAGGTTTTACGAAGTTTTCCATACGTCCAAACCAGGATTAATTTTGCGGATGAAACCCTACCTTTAAAGAGGGTTGTAAATAATCCAGTTTCTTCTAAAACACTCCCACAAATCCTAACAACGAATGGCCCATCTTTACAGTCATCTTTACCTTCTGCAGTTTCATCTTATTCGAAGCTGCAGGGCTCACATTTTCAGTTTTACAATACTGGTCCTGAACAGTCAAGCGAAATAGCTGAAAGCAAAGACAGGTCTGTTGTACCTCCGTTGTCAGGTGGTCCAAGGCTACGAGTTTATGGTAGAAGCCATCTTGCTCATTTGCCAGGACATAATCTTAACACTAGACCTTCTACAGCATCGCTTGGCAATAATTTTGATTCTCCTGCTGTTGCAGCTGTTTTTAAGCAATCTAGGTCGTCGGAAAAAAATAGTTTTGGTTCATCGCTACCATTCTTTCAACAGAGACACTTACTAGTTCCTATGACTACAAGTGTCAAGGTTTCTACTTATGTTCATGATGTAGTACAACCTGAACAGTCAAAGCAAGAAAGTTTGGATTACTATTCCTCTACGTATGATAACACAAGACAAGCATCATCATTTGAAGAGGGAAGTCTGACTGAAGATAAACTTTATAATAGACTGCCAACATTATCGCATGGGGAAATGAATTTAATTCATTTGTAGCAGAAAGACCACCAGTTTCCAGTATGGAAAGTACTTACCTTCCTTCAGTGGACCTTAAGTTGTCAGATTTGTTATTGGGAGTTAATTTTAAAACGCAACTCCCGGCAAAATATCCGGTAAAAGGAAACAATGATTTCAATGATACGTTGAGAAATTTTAAAAGAGATGCCTCATTTCTTACCCAGTTTCTCCTTCAAGAAGAAAAAAGAATAAACACAAAAGGAAATCTTTAAGCGACATTTTGGCTAATGGCTCTTCATTAAAGGAAGTAAAACAAGAGTCAAACACTTCCATAGACTCTGAGCCGAAACACAAAGATAATTTTAATGGTACGCAGATAAGCTTTAAGAAAGATGCATTGCCTCTTACCCAGTATCTTCTTCAAGAAGAAAAGAGAAATAAACACAAAAGAAAATCTTTGCACGACATTTTGGCCAGTGGTACTTCAACGTTTGCAATGCGGCAAAAGGTAGATAATGAAACTCCTAATGTTAATGCAGAACTGGATTTAAATACTTCTACTGAATCAGTCAACAAACCAGATTTTCAGCAATATTTGTATGAAAATACAGAAATGGCAGGAAGTGAACCTACGCCATCCTCTCTATCTGACTTCACTCTAGCAACTAATTATGTACCAGAAACTAGTTTGGAAGGGCCATTTACAGAAGATGAAGCTGTTTCTCAGCATGAAGATACTTCTCAGCATGAAGATGCTTCTCAGCATGAATATACTTCTCAGCATGAAGAGGCTTCTCAGCATGTTCCTAATTCCTTGAAAACAGAGAAAAACTTCGACAAAATATTTCAGTTGTTCGATTTCCTTGATCAACAAGACAAATTGGAATCACAGGTTAGCGGTACAAATTCAGAAGAAGCTTCACTGTCAAATTTGAGTGAAAAAGATATTGAAACCTTTTTAAAGGATTATGACAACAGTGAATCTTTTGAAAATCTGAAAGTTCCACAAACTGACCTTGAAAATGTTTTGAATTCGTCTTCGACTGAATTTAAGGAGTTTTCACTACCATTTAAATTTAATGAAACCGATTTTCCGATAATACAAACAGATTCTCCCGATTCTGATTATTATTCTTACGATTATATTGAGGCTTTCGATGAATCATTGTCAACGCAAAATGCATCCGGTTTAAAGATTAACTACGAATATGATAATCCTTTTAACCTTTCAAATGGTGGAGTAAATTATGCAGTTAAGTTGTTAAATACTCGTGTGAATACCCAAATTAACAAAATGGCTCAGATACTGTTGCAAATGATTATTTAAACGATTTTAGTGACAATAGACAAAACGATACAATACATCTTTTAGAAACTACAGAGCCAAACTTAACGCTCGATGACAAATTAAATTTTGAAAATTATTATAAAGGTAATGAACGTAGTTTAATTGATCCAAATGAAAATTTGACCAATCATAATTCTGTTTTACGTAATTACTTACAAGGAAATTCTTCCATAGAAAATGATTTAAATTTATTTGACATTTCTAATTCAACAAATTTTGATTATTTAAAGCATATTTTTCCTAACGCTACAAATCCTGTTCCTTTTGAAGATCTCCCTAATGCAATATTGTCCTCCAAGCTTCAGACGGATGTGGCTTTAAATAGTTCTACAAATCTTAACAGTTTTAGAGATGGAAGTAATTATGACTTTGAATCTTCGTCTACCAAATTAGACCATCAACAAGGTAAAAGCTCCTTAAGGAGTGAAAGCAAATCTGAAAGTGAATTTTCAAGCGATTATAATGAAGAAGAAGAAGGAGGAGGAGGAAGACACGAAGAAGAAGAAGAAGAAGAAGATTTAATAGATGTATATGACTATATCGACGAAGGAAAGGCGTGGGAAGAATTTTTAAAAGAAATGTCATCGTCTTTACTAGAATTAGACGACGACAATTATAATACGAGCCAGAAGGAAGAAATAGGGTATAATCCTGAAGAACTTTATCCAAATGATGTCCTTATTACGGGTAAGTCTTCAGAAAGTTTAAAAAATAATGTTACTGATAGCAGGAACAGCATAACTGCTTATCATCATATTGATAACGCTACTGATAAACAAACTGAAATTAATGAGAATAGTTACGAAGTAAATGAAGATGAGAGAGGATATAATTCTGAAACAGATTTCGACATAACTTATTTGGGTCATGTTAAAATAGGACCTGCGAACTTAACAAATATTGTAAATGATAAAATGGATAATAAAACCAATCGCCATACCGACTTAACGACTAATAACCAAAAGGAAGTTAATGAAGAAGAAATAAACGTTTCAAAAATCAACACGAAGGAACTTCATATGAAAAAAACCAATACCTCTCTAAAAGAAGAATCAGAGAAAAGGCAAAATCCTGTAAATTTAAATCGTAAGAAAATTTTTAATGAAACAAGATCGACAAACTTAAGACCACGAAGAAATCAAAACAATTTCGACAGTCTAAAGAGAAAATCGTACATAAATGTGTCCACTGATGTAAAAGACGAGAACAGCGAATTTCACTTCACTGAAGGAAAGACTTCTGAAAATTTCCAGTTAAGCTTACAACAGAGTGATCTTGTAAAAACATCAACAGTTACTCCAAGGAAGAATAAAAACGAGGATCCGGAAATGGATTTAAGGAGAAAAAAGTTTTTGGAACGTATTCAAAGTTTGAGGATGAAACGTACGAAACCTCGAACTACTGTTGATCAAGATTCTATAACTAAAGTTCAAGATGAAAACAAACTAGGAAATGAGACATTAGAGTCAGTAGCGGAAACAACATCTGTAACATCCGTCACAGACCTATCAAAAAATGATCGTGTGTCATTCAGGTTACTGGGTACCACCCTTTCGTTAATAGACCCGCATCTATTGCGGATAAACTTGAAATATACAGAAGGAAAAATGGGTTGTCAAGATCGTCTTCACAAGTTAACAGAAACACTGATGAAATTAAAGCCACTTTAGATATTAAAGAAACTCCATCAAAGTTAAGCACAATATTGTCATCAACGAATTCTGAACCTTCAGTTGATGCCTCAAAAGCTATCGAGATACAATTGGACGAAAGTCTTGAGTTACATTCTTCCATAAACCTAAATAACCAATCGCTAGAAGACGGCCATTCATTTTCTCCTAATTTTACCAGTGCATTCGAAGACAGACGTAACCCTTTTGAAGACTATTTAAGCAGAAGAAAAATGGTTCTCGCACCGGAAGAAAAT
Source organism: Bathynomus jamesi (assembly GCA_023014485.1). Lineage (NCBI taxonomy): Eukaryota > Metazoa > Arthropoda > Malacostraca > Isopoda > Cirolanidae > Bathynomus > Bathynomus jamesi. The sequence continues at coordinate 278,121 of JAJOZX010000182.1, read as the reverse complement.
TTTAGTTTATCGAATCAAGAAGATGTTCCTCCAGATATTATCACTGAAGAGAATTCTTTTTTTAAGGAGAATCTCAGTAACTCGTTTAATTCTGATATCCTGAGCATGTCATTACCTTTAGAATCTGATAAGGCGACCTTAAGAAGCAAAACTCATTCAGAGAAGATGCATTTCCTAGAGGCGATACGGAGTCTAAAACGTTGAGTAATGCCAGTCCTCAAGTAAAAGGATTTGAGGATATTATAAAATACATAAATTCACGAACGAATCAGGATGAAACTCCTTTAAAGAAACCAAATGAAAGCCAACAATCACTTTTAAATTTTAAAAATGTTGTTGACCAATTTAGAAGTATTTCAGTTATGCCCGAGTTATCTGCAATAAGTACTTTTAGTCATTTTGATATAAATGAAGGGGATTATGCTTTAAACGTAAGAGCGCAAAATATTTATAACGATTTTGACAGTGATTATCCTGTGACAAAAAACTTAGAATATATTCCGCCACTTGCTAGTAACGAGAGGATGTTGTTTCTAGAGGATACCCCTAGCATACATCCGGTTTCCGACCATGCATTGCAAACAATGAACATTTTACATAAAAAACACAGAAAAAGACGTGACACAAAAGTTGACTCATCTTCAAAGACTTTAGAAAGTAAAACATTAACAATAGTTAACAATACAAACGCAAGTAATGAAACAAGTGGTTCAGTGAAAAACAAGGCGGTATCTATGTCAAAAAATGAAATGGAGTCAACCTCTCCACCTACAAATCCTAAATCAGAAGGAAAAAAAGTCGTCACTAGTGATAAAGATCCTCAAAATACAAGAAACAGTACTTCTAACATACCTTCTAACAAAACAAACAATAATACAAATAAAATGAATGTCATAAAACTTCCCAGTAGTGATGTAAAAAGAGGCCATTTAAAATTGGGTGATTCTGAAGCAAAGAAATCTGGAAATGAGGAAAATTCGGCAAAAAACAAAGAAAGTTCAAAAAAGTTTAAGAGTGGTCATAAAGCAGATTTATCAAAAAAGAAAAAAGCGATGTACGTTAGAGCACCGGCCCCAAAAACCGCATCTGCAGAAAACAAAAAATCTTCAAGTTCAAACGGGTCTTCTAACAGTGAGATACAAAGAAGGAAGCCCTTATGAAAGAAAATAAAGTAGAAACCAACATAACAAATTCGTCTAACTCAACAATCCCACTTGTTATGGATGCTGAATCTGTCAACGTTACATTGATTAGAGGTACAAAAGTTAATGAAACTTACGAGAATGACTCGAAAATTAACATAGGGGATCCTTTAAATATAAGTCAACTGGAAACAATTCCAAATGTGACAAAAACCCTGAAATCCTTATTACTTTTAAAAAACAGGCATTCACACTAAACAAAGAGAAGAGATTAATGTTGAAATGCCACAGTTCACTCACGTAATGTGCCTAACGAAGTTGTAAGAGAAAGAATTCGTCTTTAAGACTTTTGAAAAAACACAAAACATCTTTGGAAAATGATTTCCATACGAAAGAGTCTAATCTTTCTTATTTAAGAATAAATTCACCGGTAACGCTAAGTCAGATTCTAAGTGGAGAAGTCGAGGTTGGTAATAAGAACAACAACGTCTGAAAAATATAGTTGATCTTGCTTCAGTTGAAGAAACTGGTGATTCAGACGAGCTTATTAAAGATAATTATGAAGATTACGTTGAATCAAATGATTACGAAGGCGTGTCCCCAAACGAAAAGCCTAGTTCAGTAGTTATTAATAAAAATATATCAGATGAAGAACGTTTGTTAACTTAAGAAAATATTTAAAAATTTATGAATATTGTTTATCTAGGAAAGTAATCTAGACGAATTGAGGTCTAACAAGCAAACTATACTACAGTATATATGCAATTATATAAAACTTAAAGACCAGGACAGAGTTCATGAAGAAGATGAATATGATAACTTACACCCAGAGTTACTTCACAGTTTTAGTGATGACCATGAGGAATTCGAAAAAGAGCAGTACTACGACAGAGATTATGACGGCCATAATCCAAGTGATGAATTTTACCCGGTTTTCCCTTCCCAACGCAGTCTGCCAAACCCAGTATCTTATTCATTAAACGATGAAATAGGAGTCAAAGAAGAACGGTATCAAGACGAAGAAAGCAGTTTTTCGTCCCTTTTATACCCTTACTTTAACGAAAGTTCAATCTTGAAGAACAGAAATGTTGTCCAAAAAAATAATGTGTTAAATCTAAGCAAAATTAGATATCCAAAAGGAAAAAGTTTAGGCATTAAAAGTTCTTCCGTCAAACCAGTTTTCTTTGGACTCTTAGTAAGTGAAAAACCACTTGCTTTAAGCAACAGCAGTTCTTCATTTCCCCATAAAGGTTTTTCTCAGTACAGTGAAGATAAACAACAAGAATTATCTAGCGAACATAGAGATACAGTATCATTCCCATTCTCTAAAAATGCACAGAGAGGTTCTCAGAAATTTAATGACAATAATTTTGAGGAGAGTGAAGATGACCAAAAGGATTCCTGGGGGCAAACAAGCCAAATTAACCGACAGCAAAATCTCCAGTTTAGTAGGGAAGAACTCAGTCTTAATAGTCCTAAAGAAGTAACTTTTGGCGATCAACAGGCGTCCACTTTCAAAGGAAAACAACAACTTCATATTAATAGACAACACCTACTCCGACTTTATAAAGAATATTTGAAAAAACAGCAAATAAAAATGAGGAAGACCAAGCTTTTATTAATGAAGATCGTCAATCTAATGAGGAAGAACCTCATTTCAGTAGAGAAGAACCGCGTTTCAGTAGAGAAGAACCTCAGTTTCATCAAAAAGAACCTGCATTTCATCGGGAAGAGTCCTATTTCACTAAGGAAGAGCCTCGACTTAATAGTGAAGAACACAGATTACATAGCGAAGACCCCCGATTGAGTACAAAAAATCAATTTAGCAGGAACGAGCATCAAATACATAGGGAAGTACCTCGTTTTAGTCGGGAAGAATCCCGGCTTAGTAGTGAGGAGCCTCGTTTTAATAGAGAAGAATATAACTTTTATAGAGAAGAACCCCAATTAAATAGGGAAGAGCCTCATTTTAACGGAGAATCCCAATTTAGTAGTGAAGAACCTCATTTCTATAGGGAAGAGTCGAGATTAAATAGGGAAGAACATCATTTTAATGGAGAAAGATCCCAGTTTAATAAGAAAGAAACTCATTTTAATGGAGATGGTTCTCAGTTTAGTAGGGAAGAGCCTAATTTTAATGGAGAAGGATTTCAGTTTAATAGGGAAGAAACTCATTTTAATGGAGAAGGATCCCAGTTTAATAGGAGAGAAGCTCATTTTAATGGAGAAAGATCCCAGTTTAATAAGAAAGAAACTCATTTTAATGGAGATGGTTCTCAGTTTAGTAGGGAAGAGCCTAATTTTAATGGAGAAGGATTTCAGTTTAATAGGGAAGAAACTCATTTTAATGGAGAAGGATCCCAGTTTAATAGGAGAGAAGCTCATTTTAATGGAGAAGATCTCAGTCTTTTTATTAGGGAAGAGCCTCATTTTAATGGAGAAGGATTACAGTTTAATAGGGAAGAAACTCATTTTAATAGAGAAGGATCCCAATTTAATAGTGAAGAGGCTCATTTCAGTGGAGAAACATCCCAGTTTAATAGGGAAGAAGCTGATTTTAATGAAGAAGGATCCCAATTTAATAGGGACGAACCCCATTTTAATAGAGAATCCCGATTTAATAAGAAAATCCCCCGAATTCACTCAGAAAAACACAAGATGCAGTTACGTGAAGGACTTACTCAGTTCATTGAAGAAAAAGTCCCACTCGATAGAGAAAAAATTCAACTCACTAGAAATGGAGCGCATTTTCATAGGGACGAGCCTCAGTTAAATAGTGAATATCATTACAGTAGGAAACATTTTCCAAATATCAGTGGTGATATCTGGTCCACTAAGGAAGAAATTCGATTTAGCAACGACGAACTCCAGTATAATACAGAAAAATCTATTTTGAACACTGACAATCTCGAATTTAATAGTGAAGCACCTCAATCCACTGGGAAAATCACGGATATTAAAGGACCTGAATCCAGTGACAAAATATCTGTTTTCCGAAATAATACCTGGGTTAATGAGGAACATCGATTCAATATGGAAGAACCCCAGAGAGGCCATCTCAATAATAAAAAAATTCAACTTAATAGTGGAGAGGATAAATTTAGTTGGGAAGACCTCAAATTTACTGGAGATGATCCTCAATTCGAGAGAAAGGAATCCAGATTTATTACAGATAAATCTTCACCCAACGAGAAAGACGCTCACGTCAAAGATGAAAGACAATTTTCCTTTATTAAGGAACCTCAGTACAATAGGGAGAAATCTCATTTTGATTGGGAAAACTTCCCAGCAAATAGAGAAGAATACCAGTTTAATAAAGATACACTCCAAAATAATTATGAGAAAGACCAGTCTGATAATGAAAGAACGGAAGTTATTATTAAAAAGACACCACCCCTCAACAGTGAACATTTTTCGTTTACGAAGAAAAATTCCGGACTTAAAGGAAAGCAGTTCGAACCTAACATGGAAGAACCTCGAGTTAATCAGACAAAACAGTTGTTAAATACTTTAGCTTTGGTTTCAATTATCCCAGATGGAACTGAGAAGTTAAAACAAAGCAGCGTTTCCAAGCAGCTTCAATTACTGGCTGCACTCGCTAAAAGATACAATTTACAACCAAATAAAGCGAATTTCAATTTAAACAAAAAAGTCTTTGGTTCGAAAGAAAATAAAAATAGATTTATCTCATCTGACGTAACTGCAGAGAAAGAGTTTCCTTCCCAAGATTCGAAATCTTATTTCAAAGAAGAAAGCAAAGGTTCGAAATCTGAAAGAATTGCAAACCCATCCAAACGAATCCAGAGGGAAGGAAATAGCAGGAAGGGAGGTATAAAGTTTAAATTCTCCGATTCAAATTCCTTTGAGAGCGACTTGGAATACGATACTAAGGGCAACTCCTTTGACGATGAACGAGGAAAGGCATTTCAAGAAATCAATTTGAGGACGACGCCAAAAGCCTTTTTCCAAAATTCAAATTTCAAAATTGGAAATGAGGAAGCTAATTCTCCTTCACATTCAAGTTATGTGCAGGTAAGAATGTCGCTCTACAAAGAGAATCCATTAGTCAATAGATTCATCACATTTCACATTTTTTTAAAAATATATGAAGTAAATTCAGTTTCAAATTTTTGTTTTTCTTTATTCATTATTATTATTATTATTATTATTATTATTATTATTTTTTTTTTATTTTTTTTTTTTCAGTAACTATTTCTGTGAGTTACAGTAACCACTTCAACAGTTCGTGCTAAAATATATACCACACTTCCATTTTTGTTACAGCTGTGATTTCATTTTGTAGCTGATCAACTATACTTCGATTAGTCCTGTAGACTTTGTCCCTTAAATAAACCCCACAAAAAGTAATCACAATGATTAAAATCGGGGGAGTATGGGGGCCATGTCCAGCCGTAACCAAATCTTCCTAGCTGCGTAACAGTTGAAATTTAGTTTGGTAAAAAACTTCATAGCAGTTCAGAAACTTCATAGCACGTTTATATCAAATTATTATTACTGAGGTTAATGGCGATCATACTGAAAATATATATTTTATCTGCATAAAATTAAATACTTAGTGTAACTCGTATACAGAAATAGCTACTAATTAAAGAATATAAATAGTCAGTCCTTTCTTGAACGACCTATTTCCAGACCGTTGACAGAAGTAAATAGACACCTACCTTTTTTTTTTTCTCCATAGTTTTTGATTTGATTATAAGAATCATTAAATAATAATAGATTTATTGAATCAATATATTTAGAATCGTGCTGCTTTTCTCCTTTCATTATGTAAAGTTGGCACGCGTTGTGCATTCCATTGTTGAACTTTACTATTTGTTTTGGAGGACAATCATCGTGGTGTCTATTTATTTTTGTCAATTCTCTCTCTCTCTCTCTCTCTCTCTCTCTCTCTCTCTCTATATATATATATATATATATATATATATATATATATATATAATGCCTATAATTTAGATATATGACAAGCATGAAGGACCCGACAAAAGCAGAAGGAAATTGGCTGACGAAGATAATGATGGAATCCCAGGAGTGGCTGGAAAGCATTATCCAGATACGAAGATTCTTCCAAAGACCTCCTTTTCCTGTCATCATTACAGATTTCAACCAGAAAGGTTTTATGCTGATCCTGAGACCGGATGTCAGGTACGTATAACTGTCATATCTTAAATTATAATACTCGGTTTTTATCGTGTAAAATTCACCTCAGAGAAGATGGACACCCGTGAAGACGAAACGTTTTATTTTATGATTCATTCTTACGTATAATCTTTGAAAATGTTTTAGGGGAAGCGGTTTGTCATGCACGAATTTTCCTTGTGGATTTTCCTTATTTTCCTTGTGATTTTTCCTTGTTTTCCTTGTGAATTTTCCTTGTTTTCCTTGTGAATTTTCCTTATTTTCCTTGTGGCTTTTCCTTGTTTTCCTTGTGAATTTTCATTATTTTCCTTGTGAATTTTTATTTTCCTTGTGATAAATAATAGTAATAATATTTGGGGTTGTTTAACCTTCTTCGTAACATCTAAGGTCGTATCACAAAGGAACCTATAGCTTTACGTGGGATCCGAACCATTATATCCCAGCAAGGGAAATCCAGACTCTAATCGCTGAATTTTGAAGCCCAAGCCGAGACACGAACCCTGTTGGATTTGAAGATTAACATCCTACCATTCTACCACTATAAGGTACTTTGGCCGGTTTTTCCTATTCTTGTACTGTTTACTGCGTTCGTTAAGGTGAATGTTCGTTACATTATTAGTCACACGGGCTACGTCGTACCCAATGTCGTAACACTGTTTGAATGTTGTAACACCGCATCCCGTTGATCAGCGAAGTTAAGCGATATTTGATAGGATAGTAGGTGGATAGGCGACCGTCCGCTGCGTCCAGGCTATGTAACGACCCATGGTTCAGATCCCACGTAAAGCTGTAGGTCCCCTCCTTCATATGACCTTAGATATTACGAAGGAGGTTAAACAACCCAATCATTACATTTACGAGTCACATTTCCATAAAAACAAGTCCGGTACTACCAACAATAAGTGTTAATAGCAATCTGAAATTATATTTATATTCCTCAATTCGTAAATAAACAATAATAATAATAATAATAATAACAATAATAATAATAATAATAATAAATACTATCATTAATAATTTAATTGGAGAAGTTTGAAGTTATTTTGCAATAATGTTCTTAGCGGTTCGAAACTTCTTATTTATGGGTTCATTTATTTTTAAAATAACTTAAATGAGCCTGCCTATAATAAAATTTAACCCAAGTTCTTTGCCAAGTGGGCTTTCCTAAAAAAGGGGTGTTACTCTCGGGGTTCTTATAAAAATCTTTTTGCGGGAAACCCCTAAAAATGCGTTACCAATTATATTATTTTTATTACTGATAGAAGCTTCAGTTATATCGAATCTAATAAATTCTCTTCTTAACCCCCGCAGGAAAATTGTTTTCTCGCACTTTTAATGTGCTAAAAAGTGAATGTAAATATCTGAATTTTCTATCACATATTTGACAAGCCGAATATTAATTTGTGTCTAAGCACTCTCTCTCTCTCTCTCTCTCTCTCTCTCTCTCTCTATATATATATATATATATATATATATATATACAGTATATCATTCCGAGACAATTTTGTCGCTCAAATTTGATATGAAACTTCTTGATTAATAAAGCTTGAAGTGATTTATGACCGACTAAATATGAATAATTATGATTTGATTGATTACATTTCACTTTCTGATTTTAATTAAATTTTGTAGCAGTTTCGATACAAAGTTTGGCAAATATTATATTCATAATATATATATATATATATATATATATATATATATATATATATATAATATATATATATATACACACTGTATATATATATATATATATATATATATATATATATATATATATATATATATATATATATATGTTTTTGTTTTTGGTAGAAGTGTCATGTTGTAAACAGTGCCATAACTCACCATGGATTTAAAGGATTTTATGTGTGTGTGTGTGTGTGTGTGTATATAGTTAGGTATATATAAAATTATATATATATATACAGGGTGTCCGAGAATTATCTGTACAATGTTTGGCTGTTATTAAAAGTCAACCATGAAGTGTAGAAATTCCAGTGTTGTCCCATTTTACAGAGAATCTCATTAAGTTTTTTCTGATACCAAGTTTTGACAATTTTTTTAGAAATTCCAGTGTGTCCGAACATTATCTGTACAATTTCATCTTTTAATAAAATTCTTGATAACACACGTAAAATTCTTAAATAAGATTATTTAGAATCTGCATTTTCAAAAGTTTCTTTTATTAAAGTAACGTTGTTACAAACATTCGATATGTGCACCATTAGTGATTCGCAAAACATCCAATCGATACTCCAAATGTTGCCATGTACGCTGCAGCATATCCACATCAATTCGCTCAATAGCAGCTGTGATTCTTGCTTTTAAATCATCAATGTCTGTCACCCGCGTACATTTCTAAAAAACTTGTCAAAACGTGATATCAGAAAAAACGTAATGAGATTCTCTGTAAAATGGGACAACATTGGAATTTCTACACTTCATGGTTGACTTTTAATAACAGCCAAAAATTGTACAGATAATTCTCGGACACACTGTATATATAATTATAAAATGTGTAAAAACTAAGGAATATTACTAACAAAAACGGTCTTGAGGAAGAAAAATAGTGAACAGAAATGAGTTTTGATGAATGTGTGATTATACTTTCGATCCTGAACCGTCGCCGTTCGAACTCACACAAAGTAAAGTAAGTAAGTATAGATTAAATTGATCATCAATAATGTTTTGGCAGGAATTGGTTTTGGGGTTCGAGTTACATTTGTGTCTTCTCAGACAGAAAGAAAGCTTTCATCAATAAAGGAGTGAAAGTCAGGTTGAATTCGTCGTTTTCACTTCAAATCAGTGAACAATTTAGACAACTTTTTTGATTGATTACAACATCTCTTTTTTGTTTCTTCCTTGAGACACTATAATTTGTTTCGGAAGAGAGAATGCTTTAAATCAAAATTAAAAGGCGGAACTTCTAACATTTCTCTCTCTCTCTCTCTCTCTCTCTCTCTCCTCTCTCTCTCTCTCTCTCTCTCTCTCCACGAAATTAAATGTTTTTCAGATGAAACACGTTTGTTCTGTATTGCTTTATTTTTCATTTTTTGCTTATTTACACCTGCAACAACCCCCATTTGTTGGAGCGAAGTTTGATAGTTGAGCTTCTCGGTTGCGTTGGGAATTCGATATCCTCCTTCCGTTTCCAGAAAACATAAAAAAAAGTACAATTTCATCTTTTACATCTATCTATTGTCTAAAACCTCTTTTGTTACGCGTGTGTGGTGGTAGATTAGGGAGGTGTTTCCAAAACGAAAATGTATCAAAATATGTAAACCAGATCTCAACCACTTCCAACCATGCAGTCATATCTTAGTTATTGATTACATTCGAACCAAATTAAAAACAAGTACTTAAATAGGGTACAAGACTAGACGGGAGGAGGAATTGTACGTAATTTTAGCAAAATTCTTCTCCCAATTAATGACTTCCACTCGATAAGACTCAATCTTGTCCTTCATTGTTTACATTCCGTCCCGGTTCGATTTTACGCAGTTCCCGAGTTCGATTTCATCCCATGCAGAGGATGAACAACCATTAATTAAGTATCAGCATCCGGACTCCTTCCAAAGAGCGTGTTTAAAACCACTTTCGGTCCAGGTCAACAACACGATGAGAGCACTTCTACTGTGCATGAGAGGGTGTGCTTGACAGAAGAGGGACCTCAACCCCAACTACCAACTATAAGGCTTTGTTATACCATAGCTGGTAGGGTGATATGGTAGAGGGACCAATTTGAATTCAGATATGACCCCTTAATAAGATACCAATGATTTGGCGTTTATGACTTTTAAAAGCATTTTAAATAGCAAAATAAGATCCCCATTTATTAAAGCATTAACAGCAAAATATGATCCCCATTTATTAAAGCATTGACGAAGAGGAAAATTAATAGAAATACACTTTACGAGAAAAATATTAATTTTATATCTAAAATAAGCTTTTAAAAGCAAATTCTATCCAATTTATAGCGGAAATAAAAACACACAATTTCCGTACCATTATATAGAAATGACTTTTTATCAGTTTAACGGACACAGTTCTTCTGAACTCTCTAACTGCATACCCTCTCCTGCACGCAGTAACAGACTTTCGACACATTCTCATTCCTTATCTGTTTAACTCTCTCAGGCAAGGGTCAATCTGTATTTTCAATCTTTCATCTACTCAACCGGTCAACTCTGGGACAATCTTCCTCAATCCATCTTTCCCCCTGTCTATGATTTCCAATCTTTCAAACGCAGTGTCCAGGCATCGCGAAAAACTTGGACCTTGATTTTTGCTCCCTTATTCCTCTATGGTGAGAGGTGGGAGGGAGGGGGTTGTTTACGGGCATTCGCTCTTGGCCCCTCCTTCCTGCATAAACAAATTATGTTATACATACAGTTTTATTTTATTCACAATATCTTTAATCCGAAAGCCCAAGGATTTTCCTCGAAAAGTAGATTGAGAAGAACGCTTATAATTTCACTGTAAGATCAGTGTCGAGTACAGTAAGGTACTCGACAGTGATCTTGAGTATCTGCTTAAACATATATGTTCATTAATTTTGTAGAACCCTCTTCAGCATGTAAACAGGAGAACGGGAGTGACTGTAATTATTTTAGGGAAATACAAAGTGTTCATAAAGTCAGAGAAGTGAATATGCATGTACACTTCACCATATTCACTTGCGTGCCTTTATGAACACCCTGTATAACCAAACTGGTTTTAATTATATATTAATTGTATAATAAACTATATATATTATGTGTACGTTAGAGTACGTTAACAGTACGTTGTCAAATAACCATATGAAACACTTGTTTAAAAATTACAACGGATTATATTACACAAAATGATGCGTAATTATTACTTTGCACTCGTATAAAAATTAATTAAATATCTCAACTCTTTTCCTCAGGTGTATCACAGGTGCAATGGCACTCAGAAGCGCACTTTCATATGTCCGAGAGGCTCTATTTTTGACACTGTATCTTCCTCTTGTAAAAGGTGGTACGAAACTACTTGCAATTCTTGATCTTCAACAACTGCGACTTTCATTTTTACTTGTATTTTGCCAAAATTGTTATAATTCAGAATTTATCAGATTTGACAAGAAATACACTATGTTAAACTTCATAATGTTGTTTATAATGATCTTATCCACATCATAATTTATTTGTGTTTTGTATCTTCGTAGTTTGTATATAATTATCCTTCAGTAACACATTATATTCCTTAGAGATTCTTGCTTCTTTGAGAAACTTCATTCAGTTGCGTGTTTTAATAATGTTCAGCAGGTTGCCTCCTCACGTTTTTCTTCTCAAAATTGAGCCTATATTATTCTATTTTAGAATTTTGAGTTATGAAGTTGTTAATTTTAGTCTAGTTTTGTATTTGAATTCAGTTTTGTTACCTTCAAATTGTGTATTTATGGCAAATATTTTACTTTTTTAAGGGAAACTATTTTTTTTTTTTATTTACTTATTCATTTTATACAAAATTTACTTGTTCATAAATGTGGTTTCATATTTAATTTGTTTTCAGTTATTAAATATTCAGTTATTTATTATTCATATTTATTAAATATAAACGTACATTTGTAAAAAAAAATATACTATATATATATATATATTTAAATAAGTTTGCTCTAAGTAATTCTTTAAATCTTTTTGTTCAATGGTTACATTATTATATATTATATATATATATATATATATATATATATATATATATGTGTGTGTGTGTGTGTGTGTGTATGCTTGTTAATTTATGTTTATTAATAAATTATTTGAATGTTAACACCTGTTTTATATATTTATATTTATTTTATATTTTTATATATTTATATTCTTATAGTAATAGACCTAACTTACAAACAAAGGAAAATCAGAAATAGGTCTCAAAAAATATTCTGTGAGAATGTATTAAAAGATTTACAGTGTATCTTTGTAAAGTTGTTTATAAAAATTCAAAAGAGTTTTCACTGAGTGTTAATATCTAATATAATTAGATAGCAATGATCTGGTTCACTATTACTGTCCAGTGATGTTGTTAGTTATAAGAAAGTTTAGTTTTCAACGCTATACAGTAAATGTTACAGGGAATCTATGTAACTTGGGCTTTCATGGAGTCCTAAAATGTTCAGGGATTTTATGTAAGGTTAAATCATGATATTTTCGTTAAACCTACGGGAAAATTATTGAATGCCCGTTTAATCGAATGTCCGGTTAGATCAATTGCACGCCCTTAACGATTGGTTAGGTTAAGTCGTGATATTTTCATTAACACTAACGAAAATATCACGACTTAACCTTACATGAAATTCCTGAACATTTTAGGGAGTTCATGAAATCCCTAGTTACATAAATTCCCTGTAACATATACAAATCCAAGGAGACACTGAAGTCGGCGGTTGACTCCTGATGCTACTGGTAATAATAATAATAATAATAATAATAATAAAGGATTTAGAACAATGGCCCGCATTAGTTGGCCTCAGCGTTGTGCTAGTGCTAGTCTCTGGCCCTACAGACTGATTATATATACACAAATCTTAAAGAAAATTCAAGATACAAGCTGGACTAGTATTTGATTGAGTATATTAAAGTCTTCACCAAATTCCAGCTTTAAATCTCTTTCACAGACTGAGATCTTCCTTAAAATTGGTCGAGAATAAACAGTATAATCGCAATGCATACATTTATTATGACGTTTATGCGTAATTTGAATGTCTTTTGTTTCGAACTCTCTGAAGTTTTTAAAAACTTTTTAGAACTAGGCTGCTGTAATTTCGAAAACTTGAATTTTATGCAAATATTTTTCTTTCTCGTATCATGTTCGAAAGGACGTGAAAATAAATATATATGTATGTATGTATATGTATGTACGTACGTATGTATGTATGTATGTATGTAACGCAATTACATTATTTTCCTGTCGAATAGCTTTAAGGAAGATGTCACAATCGAAGTCGGCTGAAAATGATTGCCGGAATTTCAAGGAGACTTCTAAACGTTACATCATATTAAGAGCTGATCTCAAATTTTTAATTATTATTATTATTATTAGTATTATTAGTATTATTATCAGACTAGTACTAGCAGCAGTAGTAGTAGACTAGTAGTGTGTAATAAGGATCACTGAACTATTTGGAACATTTTCAAAAATATAAAAGTTATTCTTAGAATTTAACTTAAGTAAAAAAATGATAAAAACAGAAAATTTAAAAAAATTAAAGGGTACACTTTTGTATTTTTAATATATATATATATATTATATATATATATATATATATCGTGTGTATGGTGTTTATGTGTGTGTGTGTGTATGTGTGTGTGTAAAGGTTACAGCTTTTGAATTCTTTTGTAAGAGAAAATTTTATTCTCAGTTAAAAAATCAATAACCGTAAGAATGGTCACCCAAAAACTCTGATAATAGAATATAGACATTACAAGTAAGTGATTTAAGCCATTTTAATTCGTATTAAAATGTAAATACATTGAAAATATTACTAGTTAGGTTTCAATAAGGTTATTGTCATGCCTTTTTGTAAAAAATATCGCAGGTGTTTTGTTTTATGTTCGTAAAAAAAAATCGTGTTTTGTTTTGTAGAATTATTACAAATTTTTGTTATTAATTTTCTAATATCTCATTTTTTAAAATTTTAAATTAATTATTTAATATTTCTCTTAAAAACTTTAATTTGCTCTTAATAACTGATTAAAAAATATTAAAATACGACCAAGTTTCTATTAATAACCCAAAAAATAACTTAGAACAACTTTGTTGTATATGAAAACATCTTCAAGAATTATTTCTGGTTACTGGTTCCTGGTTATTTCTGGTTGTTAAAACTGATAAATTAAAATTTGGTACAAACCAGTGTCATCCTGTTTAAAGTCAAACTCCCGTAGTTTAGTGGTGGGTAAAACCATTTCCTTATAAACGAAATGAAAATACTGAGGTCGGGCGTTCGAACACCGGTGGTGCCGCTAATAATAATAACACGGCCGCAAAGGGCCTAATTAGATGGTCCGCGCGCTATGCCAGTTTCTGGCTCCCCCTACTTCTTATTATTATTATTATCTTCTTCAGAAAATTCTAAACATTGTTTTTATCAAATGAATGAGGATGATTAATGGCGGTTTCGGTTTAAATTAGTTTCCCAAGAGTCTCTTTGCTTCTACTCTGTAATTGAGCGCCATTATTCATAGTTTTACTCTTTAATTATTATTTATTCTTTAATAATTATTTAATAAATTAAAAGAAATTGTTTAAGTGTCGAAGACGTTGAATAATACTTATTAAATAGTAAATATACGATGAATAAACGTATGAAATAACATTATTTACCGTATCACTTAACCTTGGTTAACCTTGGTTTTTCTTCCGCCTGAATTGTTCATTCTGACGAAGGTCAAGCTTGTCACTCCACTTTAGACCTACATTTTAACGTGGAATCCGAACCAAGCCCCACCAGCAGCCCAGCGTCTTAACCACTAGGCTACCCAGGGTACCCATTTATCTGCCAACCAAGTTTTTCTTTTTAATTGTGTGGAAAGATAAACAGCTGGGTTATATTAAAAAAAAATCCGCGACAGTAATGTTTTGATATGTATATTACATTTGCCAGCGTCCTTAACGCAATCAGTAACACCGTTTCCTTACAAGCGAAGTGAAAACACTGAGGACAGGGGTTCGAATACAGATAATGCTGGTAATAATAATAAATGAGTTAGAACAGTGGGCCGCATTAATTGGCCTGAGCCCTGTGCCAGTTTCTGGTCCTAATGAGTGATGATTATTATTATTAAACATTACAATAAATGGGGAAAAATTTAATTAATGCATACATGTACGAGGCCCTCCAAGGAAGAAGTGACCAAGCGACAAAAGTTAAAAACGCCAGAAAACGTAGCTTAACCCTTTAGGCTTTACTGACCTTAAGAATATTTAATAAATGCATTTAAAATCAAGTTGAAATGTGTCCTCATTTTACAAGATAAGAATAATAAGTATACTAAATTATTGCGTTACTATTTTGTTACAGTACATGTGAGTTACGAGTTAGCCATGTCGTTGCAACGCTTCTCGTAATATTAGCAAAGTTAAGCAATACTGGGTCTGATTATAGTTGAATGGGTAACCGTCCAATGCGTTTAGATGATGTAGCGACCCGTAGATTCCCCATTAAGTTGTTATATGACCCTCGCTAATAGTACGGAGGCAGAATCATGCAATTGAGAAACTAGAAGCTAGTGGGACTCGAACTCACTTCGCGAAGTATCAGAACCCACTACATTGATTCAATTCCAAACTGGAACTGTTCAGACTGGGGGAAATTTTCGAAGTTCCAGGTGAATCATTGAGTCAAGGCAGTGGCTTCTAATACTTCGCAAGTAACCCAAGTTCGAGCTTCCCCTTATCAAAATTTCTTCTTAAAAAGTGCGGTTATTGCAGTAAAAGAATTTATATGCTAAAAATACATCTGTTAATGAGTTTTTTTACATGTTAACAATATGTATTTGATGATAAATCGTTTTAACTAAATACAAAACTAGTACGTAAGCCCAGTGAAGCCAAAAGCTTAAGGGTCAAAGACCCGGATAAAATCTAAAATATTTTGATTTGCATTTCTGTTTTATATGTTAATATTATTGCAAGAATAATTTATTATTATTATTATTATTATTATTATTATTATTATTATTATTAAAGATGCTTTGTTTCTTTGTTGGTTGTAAAACTCTGCCTAAGTTTTATACTTTTTCTGAATTTTAAAGGCTTGTCCCAGATTCATTCTGGACCAGGATTCAGGGTCCTCTGAGTCAGAGACCTAGCGTTAACCATTAAGGTATACACGAGAGGACAGGGTAAAAGTCAGCAGCGACCTAACGACATTTTATGACGCAAAGAAAAACATTGTCAAGTTTATTTTTTAACAATTATTGTTTAAGTTTAATTTGCAAAAAGACAACTCATCCGATTTAAATAAACTACCTCTCATTTTAAGGATAATATAAAGGGTTTAATATGATTTCTATTTCATTTAGTTATCCTTGGAATTGTGGTCTTGGAATTGTGGAATTGTGGAATTGTGGCTGCTTTTTTGGGAGGGGGGGGGGGGGGGAAGGAACAATATATATATATATATATATAAGCAAACAACCACAGGGAAAAGGAAACACGAAGTCCGAGCGCTTTCGTGATATATTCACATTATCAAGGAGAAACAGATGTGAATAATGTGAATATATCACGAAAGCGCTCGGACTTCGTGTTTCCTTTTCCCTGTGGTTGTTTGCTTATTAATAAGATCACGTGTTATTTTGTGATTTTAGTGCATATATATATATATGGGATGATCAGAATAATGGAAACGCTTCTCCGATGCTGCATTTTCCGGCATCATTACACTGTAAACAAGGAAAAAACCTAAAAACATTCATGCCAGAATAGCTACATGTGCTTTTTGTAACTTTAACGTTCCAGGAAATAAAGGCGCCAAACAATGACCGTATAATAATGATAATGATAATGATAATAATGATAAGCATTATCAGCAGGATATAAATCCTATAAAATAGTACAATATCGGTCCCTTTTTGGGGATTAGTGTCTATGCACTCCTTTGAAACACCCGAAAGGGCAAAATCCCGTGTTGGATTACCTTTCCGAACACATCAATGACCGCGTAATACAAAATCGATTTTCCGGCCATTTTGCGCGCCAATAGCGTCGGTCATCATACTGTCTTAACCTCAACCGATGTAATTTCTTCCTACGGGATTCCTCAGGGACAATGTGTACGGAGATACCCCGAACACAATTCTTGAATTGAAAGGAGAAATGGCAACGGTCTTGGAGAGCATTCAACCGGAAGGAAGACGCTTGCAAGGATTATGGAAAACTTCAAAAGATAACATTAAAAGATTCTTCAACTCGAAAAATGTAACACTGACAATATTTGCATAAAACAAAAATCTTCGTAGAAATTTATATGTAAAATATTTTGTAGCAAATGAATTAAAATGGAGCGTCCATTTTTGGAGTTTTCCTGTGTGTGTGTGTGTGTGTGTGTGGTGTGTGTGTGTGTGTGTATATTTATCATTATATGTATGTATCTATATCTATGTGTATATGTGTGTATGTATGTATGTGTGTGTGTGTGTGTGTGTGTGTGTGTCTCTCTCTCTCTCTCCCTGTATATATATATATATATATATATATATATATATTTTATTGAAAACGAATGACAATTAGTTGTTTAATATAATTTATAAGCGATGATATACGTATTTTTAAAAATAATATTTATACATACAGCTAGTACAGGGTGAGCGAAAAGTCCCTGTGCACCTGCAAGAAGTGTAGTGAACCTGTACCTGCACTGTGTTGGAAGTGGACAGGTGCACAGGGACTTTTCGCTCACCCTGTACATGGTACTACAATTAATAAATTATTAATTGCTTAAAGTAGGACTTTATATAACATATCTCTTCCTCACACGAGTAATTAAGCGAAAATGGCCACCAAAAACAAAAACAAAATTGAACCAAATGTATATATGTATGTATATATTGATCATTTTATAATTATAATTGCTTTTGAGAATGGCTCTCAACGATAACTAACTTAATTAATTAATTAATTAATTATTTTTCTACAAATTAATAGTTATCGTAGTTTAGCTAGCAATTAGAGAGAGACAATTTGTTTCTCTTTATTAAACATTGTGGCTTGAATGACAGTTCAAATTAATAGAGGTTTCGCTGTTATACGATACATCATGGTAGCAAAAAATGACAATTTCATCCTTCCCCTTC
>JAJOZX010000182.1:175000-255000 GCA_023014485.1 Bathynomus jamesi | reverse complement strand
ACGACGTAAGTATAGAGGAGTGTTCTGCACACGAGGAAGAGAAATAACAACAAATGAAAAATAAGGCACCCGCCCGGGAATCGAACCAGGATCTTCCGATTGCCGGTCAGACGTGCTAACCACTACACTACGGAGCCACGATAGTCAGAAGTTGTAATTCTCCTACATAGGGCAGAAACCAATGCCTTGAGAGGGCACCCTCGCAAATCGTGAATATGTACATTAACTGCAATGACCGCGCAGTATATTAACGTGCCCTCTCAAGGCATTGGTTTCTGCCCTATGTAGGAGAATTACAACTTCTTACTATCGTGGCTCCGTAGTGTAGTGGTTAGCACGTCTGACCGGCAATCGGAAGATCCTGGGTTCGATTCCCGGGCGGGTGCCTTATTTTTTCATTTGTTTGTTATTTCTCTTCCTCGTGTGCAGAACACTCCTCTATACTTACGTCGTTTATATACGTTAATATACTGCGCGGTCATTGCAGTTAAATGTACATATTCACGATTTGCGAGGGTGCCCTCTCAAGGCATTGGTTTCTGCCCTATGTAGGAGAATTACAACTTCTGACTATCGTGGCTCCGTAGTGTAGTGGTTAGCACGTCTGACCGGCAATCGGAAGATCCTGGGTTCGATTCCAGGGCGGGTGCCTTATTTTTCATTTGTTGTTATTTCTCTTCCTCGTGTGCAGAACACTCCTCTATACTTACGTCGTTTCTATACGTTAATATACTGCGCGGTCATTGCAGTTAAATGTACATAGTCACGATTTGCGAGGGTGCCCTTCAAGGCCTTGTTTCTGCCCTATGTAGGAGAATTACAACTTCTGACTATCGTGGCTCCGTAGTGTAGTGGTTAGCACGTCTGACCGGCAATCGGAAGATCCTGGGTTCGATTCCCGGGGCGGGTGCCTTATTTTTCATTTGTTTGTTATTTCTCTTCCTCGTGTGCAGAACACTCCTCTATACTTACGTCGTTTCTATACGTTAATATACTGCGCGGTCATTGCAGTTAAATGTACATATTCACGATTTGCGAGGGTGCCCTCTCAAGGCATTGGTTTCTGCCCTATGTAGGAGAATTACAGCTTCTGACTATCGTGGCTCCGTAGTGTAGTGGTTAGCACGTCTGACCGGCAATCGGAAGATCCTGGGTTCGATTCCCGGGCGGGTGCCTTATTTTTCATTTGTTTGTTATTTCTCTTCCTCGTGTGCAGAACACTCCTCTATACTTACGTCGTTTCTATACATATATATATATGCACTAAAATCACAGAATAACACGTGATCTTATTAATAAGCAAACAACCACAGGGAAAAGGAAACACGAAGTCCGAGCGCTTTCGTGATATATTCACATCATCAAGGAGAAACAAAAAATATTTTTTGTTTCTCCTTGATGATGTGAATATATCACGAAAGCGCTCGGACTTCATGTTTCCTTTTCCCTGTGGTTGTTTGCTTTATATATATTATATATATATGCTGCAAACCCACAAGGAAAAAGAAAAACGATTCCAAGGCCTTTCGTGTATTCAAAGGCCTTGGAATCGTTTTTCTTTTTCCTTGTGGGTTTGCAGCATTTATTCATTTCACGTGTTTTATTGTGAAATTCATCCCATATATATATATATACATATATCAGTGGCGTGCGGTAAGTGTGTCCATAGGGTAAGCAGTAGCTGCAAATATATATATATTATACAAACATCATAACTTTATATTAATTTTCGACTACTATAGTAATATACTGGCTTTTTGTAATTCGACCTTTAACTGGGTAAGCGGCGCATGCCCCGCTTACCCTGACTGCGCGCCACTGATATATATATATATATAATATTATAGAGAGAGAGAGAGAGAGAGAGGGGAAGATATTTTGAATAATTCAGATCTGGTGCTTGAGCAAGAGCTAAGCACTACGTTGCTAGAGTAGGGATTAACGTTTCTTTCGAGAATTCATAATGACTATAAAGTATTTCATGGAGATGGCTTCTTAATAAAAAATATTGCTGAAATATAGTTTAGTTTTCTACCAAGCGATATTGAAGAAGCGCAAAATTATTAGGGATTCTTTCCGTTATCTTCCCCCCCTGCCTTATTGGATGCCGGTTAGGTCAACTTTACGCCCTTAACGATTGGCTAGGTTAAGTCGTGATGTTTTCGTTAAAACTAATGAGAATATCACGACTTAACCTTACCAATCGTCAAGGGCGTACAGTTGACCTAATCGGGTATTCGATAATGCAGGGGGTCAGATAACGGAAAATACCTTATTAGGAATTGAATTTCATAGAAATAGCGAAAAAATGTTAATTGTACATTGCTATTTACTACAATAATGCAATAATGGGAATAATCCAGATGCGTACATCAGTTTTCGTACAACACTAAGTTACTATCAAATAAACCAAAATATTCTTAGTATAGACACCCTCCAAGGAAGAAATGGCTAAGCGACAAAAATAGAAAACGCCAGAAAACGCAGTTTTCGACGAAATATGTTCAAAAATTAGTCCACTTTCGAATTGGCACAACTTTTAACTGCGTTTGGCGTTTTTTACTTTTGTCGTTTAGCCACTTCTTCCTAAGAGGGTCTCATATATAAAGGCAATTTAATATCTGTGAACTTGTAATTTTTTGTAAAACTGGGTAACATGCATGAATCTGTTAAATTAAGGATAAGTAGTGTAGAATTATTAACTGTAACTAGCAGTAACTTTACGTACGTTAGTGATGTAAATGATGTCGTTAGATACGAGTAATAATTAGAAGGATCAAATTGATTAATATTTATATTAATAACTCCTATTAATATTCATATTTTACATGATTTCCTTCACTCTGATCATAGACTTTCAGAATTAATAATTAATTTTCCAAATTTTTGCAACGCACGAATAATAATATATTTTAATAAAATGATTTAATAAAGTGTGTCGAGTGGTCTAATGTTATTATGTAACAAAAACGTGCCTGTATATAGAAATTTATGTTTATATAATTCGCATTATAAAGTAATAGATGGGTATTATAGCAATGTAGTATATCCATAAGGGAAGCTGGATGCTCTTTCATCAATTCTTATAATTGCCATACTGAGATTATTTCTGGATAGAATAACTTTCTTGTTCCTTTGAAAGGGAATCTGAAGATTTTTACGATTTATGATGTTTTCTCGGTAGACTGACAATTGAGTTCAATATAAAACACTCGTAAGACAGTGTAAACAGGAGAAAGTTTCTATTCAGTCCTTAAAAGCTTCTGAAACTAAAATAAAAAGACCAATAAAACATTTTGGAAACTTTTAAGAAAGAAACAGGTGCCAAGAATACTTTTCTATGAAAAATCGATGGAGTATCTGAGAAATTAGAAATTGCAAGTTTGTGGAAAACACACAACTCAAACATTTTTAATAGCGTGGGTAGGGTAAATCTTAATGTAGGTTGTAATGAATGCCCTTAGACGAGGCCATTGAAAATACTTGGACTTGAGTACCTGAAATTAAGAGTTGGATTAAAGAATTAAATACTTGCTCTTCTCTAGGAAGAAATGATCTATCAAATGGACATTTAAAGTATGCTAATGATGTGGTGAATCTTCATATCTCATCGCTTTTCTCAGCTATGCTAACTCAGTTATACACATATTGAATTTATGAAGGTAATGATAATAACCTCTTGTCAAAAATAAATATGGGGACATTTTATCTAGCGATAATTACAGACCTATTGCTGTTTCCTCCTGCTTTTCAAAAGTGTTGCAGAACATCGGTTATGCCGTTTCAATGATTATATTTATGAGCATATCCTAATCAGTTAAGAGAAAACCACAGTAAACTTGGCAGTGACATAAACAATGATTTGAAACTTGCAGGCAATCACAGTCAAACAATGTTCCCGCCTGAAGCGAGGTTGCCTGCAGCTTTAAAGGATCTTCTAAATCACTTTAGCTGTAACAGGCTTGTATATTTACGTACTGAAGTACTGAAGGAAACTGTATAAAATTACACTGTTGGTAATTCAACTATTTACAGTTATCTCGTGGACGTAAGCAAGGCATATGACAAAGTTCCACCTAACATCGATACTGTTAGTGGTTACGGCGGCGAAGGCTGAGCGGTGAGGCTTTGATTCGCTCCCAGTCGCTGGCATTGGGCGGAGCTGAGCCGGCCACTTACTCTGTTTCTACTCTGGCTCAGGTAACTCTTGGGGTACACTCACCCCCACGCGGTGGGAAATGAACTTCCTGGAGTTTTTATTATTATACTTGTATTAGAGAACAACTTTTCCTATACATAAACAATGTATATATATATATATATATATATTATATATATATATATATATATATATATATATATATAACCTTACCTTACAACCTTACAAAGGTTCCACGTGATGATTTCTCATTTCGCGAAGGTCAAGCGTGTCGCCCCTCCTCTCGAGTTGGCCTGGTGAAGTAGTGAGTTGGATTCTTGCGCTCTCCACCTCACATAGCCAGGTACGCCAGGCTCATCGGGGATTGTTCTGAGCCAGGTGTCAAGTCTTCTTTGAAGATTTCCACTGCAACTCCCTTCGTGTTTCTTAGGTCTTTGGGCAGCTGATTAAATAGTTTTGGTCCTCTCACTACAAAACTATTTTCTTTCAGGGTTAAGGATGTTCCCTGTCTCGCCTTCAATTTGGGAATACGACACAGTCTACCGTTTCTCTACCTTCCACCGTTGTTTGGGGAGTTATGGGATTCAGAGTAAGATTAGGGACTAGTTTCTCCATTATTTTCCAAGTGTAAATAATGGTGTATCTCTCTCTTCTCCTTTCCAGTGAATATAGGTTTAGTTCTCGTAACCTTTCCAGTAATTTAGTTCTTTGCACCCATTGATCTTGGCTGTGAAACTTCTTTGAATCCCCTCCAGCTGTCTAATGTCTTCTTTTTATATGGGGATGTTAGGACCGAGCAGTATTCCAGTTTGGGTATTATCAGGGTTTTCAGTAGGGGGATCATTACATTCCTATCCCTTCGTTTAAAAGTTCTCAATATCAGACCCGTTATTCTCTTTGCTCTGTTTACTGCTATCTTATTTTGTGTTTCAAATTTCGCATCATCTGTCATTACAACCCCTAAATCTTTTGCTCTGGAATTTCTCTGGACTTCCTGTCCATTTGGGGTATAATATTCCATGGACTTTAGGTCTTCTCTTTTTCCGTACCGTAATAGCTGAAATTTCTCGGTGTTAAACTTCATATTGTTGTCTTCCGTCCACTTGTAAATTTTGTTTATGTCGGTTTGTAGAGATCCTATGTCTTCTGGTTTTCGTATTTTTCTACTGATCTTTGTGTCATCTGCCAAGGATGTTACTGTGCTGTCTCTGGTAACGTCCTCATCTATGTCAGTTAGCATGATTATGAAGAGTAGTGGAGCTAATACCGTTCCTTGTGGTACTGAGCTGAGGACCTCTGATTCTGATGAAGATACTCCTTGTACTGTAACGACTTACTTACGAGTTATATATATATATATATATATATATATATATATATATATATGTGTGTGTGTGTGTGTGTGTGTGTGTGTGTATATATATATTACATATGGGATATACATATATATTACATGTATTATATACGAGTATATGTAATATATAAAATACATTATATTATATATATTAAGTTAAAAAAACAACTTACAAATTCTCTAAATTATGCGACCAAATGTCAACATGAAAAATACGTGTTAAGAATGCATTTCTTAAGAGTGAAGAGTTAAAAACAGGAAAATTGCACCATTTTGGTAGACAAAGCAAAAACCGGAACACCACAGAGAAGGTCAGCACAGATAAAAAACATTAAAAAAAAAACACATTACGAATACCCCCACCACAACTTTGCCCTCCCAGTCAGTAGTAATGAGTGTTAAGTCGATAACATTGACAAACCGCGCACACACACACACACACACACACACACCACTGATCCCTTCAGACTTGGCGTAGTAAAATATGATAATGATTTTAAGGTTAATGTAAAAAAAAAAAAAATTGTCCCGGCAGATCCCAATGAAATTATAGGGTCTTTTGCCGGTTTTCGTCCTCATATCTGCTGCGCCATTTTGTTTCGATAACTCTGAATTTTATCCTAAGGTTAAGATGTTTGTAAACCCTTTATCTCCCCTCCCCATTTACCACCCCCTACTTAGTTTTTAGGATATTAGGATTATTGTAACTTATCACTCAATATAAGCAATACATATATACGAGTCCTGTATCAAAGTTTAATACCTCATTAAAGAGTTAAAATGGAGAATTCGTGATGCTTTTGTTTTTCATGGAAAATACAACAAATTATATTAGTTTACGTCACACGTCCTCGTCAAGTTCAAGATATTTATTTTCTTCATCTTCTTGAAGCTTTTCTGTTCAACTATACAGTAAATGAGTCTAATTGACATTTTGTGCTTCACAGTTTTAACTTTGTGGTGCTAAATTCTTCCCAAGAAGATTTCTGTATTGAATTTTAGACATATTTCTAGTGAAAATAAAAGAAAGAGAAGAAACAGAGTCCATATTAGAGCAATTTAGCAGAGAGGAGGGCAATTCATTTTCAGAACTCCAACAAAGAGAGCAAGACAAAATTGCATATTTGTTTATAAAGATTTGTTTATAAAAAACGTCTGAACAGGTACAGTAGTTAGAACAACGTGAAAAAAGTGTTAGCAGCTGACGAGGAAGCTTCTAAACAGTGGCTGCATCCTCCAGCGCAGGACACGTCAACGCGAAGAAGCGACGTCAAACCAAAACATCAACACGCTGGTGGCCAAACTTCCTCAAATCTCCGTGCAGCGGGCTGTCTACGGTTGGCTAGACTGGCAGTCGACGGCCTGTTGCGTGGCACGGTCAGAGTGCCGATCGGCTCCCGGGGCCGGACCTATTCTCAGCGTGCTATTTTTTCAATTACAGGGAACAATTGCGTGCTCCCCGAACTACTCTTACTCTCTGGCGACATTAAGACTAATCCAGGCCCCACTACAACTTACACATGTCACCATACACAAAGACATAGACACAATAGCACCATGAGACACATACAGAAGTATAATATTAACATATTACAGTACAACGTAGATGGCCTCACAAACAAAATCATGCAGCTTAGGGAATTCGTACACAAACAAAACATTCACATAGCACTTATACAAGAAACAAAACTTAAACGCACACACAAAACCCACCATCCCTGACTTCACGGCGATCCGTCAAGATCGTACTGGGGGTAACGGGGGTGGACTCATCACTTACATACGTAAAAGCATTAGCTACACTGATGCTACCCAAAACATTACAAACACAATCCAAGCAGATAACACGATAGAAATACAGGCAGTTAACATTAAAACACGCGCAAAACACAACACCACACTAATCAACATTTACATCCCACCAGATAGTTCACCTCAGGTGCCAGCCAATTACAATCCACAGTTACACAATCTTGCCTCTCTCACTAATGTCATCTTAGGAGGAGACTTCAACGCCAAAGACACTAGTTGGTACCTGCACAACCAAAACAACACCAGAGGCGCCAACATAGCCACACAACTAAACAGCCTCTTCATTCTTAACAATACAGAAGAACATACACACATACCACATCAAGCAGGATACTCAAACTCCTCCCCAGACATAACGTTCTGTTCCCCCTCACTAGCAACACATACACAATGGAGAACAGAAAAACAACTGTCATCAGACCACCTGCCCATCATCATTACAACACATTCTACACTCTGCCCCAACAGCCTTAGGCACACTTACAGAAATTACAAGAAAGCTGATTGGGAACAGTTCAAAATACAGACTGAGGAACAATTCACCACATTAAACAGCACACCCATCATAAACATCGATACAACACTCAAGACATTTAATCAGATTATCAATAATGCAAACAAACATACCCAAGGGCAACATTAGGAAATACAACCCAAATTACACTAGAGAAATAGCCCACCTCATAAGGCAACGTAACAACCTCAAATATAACACACAAACACCACACACAGAAGCCATAAAACAGCAGATACAACAGCTCAACACAGAAATAAACAACAAACTCAAAGAAAAACAAACAGAAACATTCAGGGAATTCATAACAACACTAAACCACTCCACAGATACATACAGGCTATACAAGACTATAAACAGCATTACCCACTCTAACAGCGGCATTCACACCTCACATGCGGCTATCTGTCGCAGCCAAAATAATATCCCAACATACACACAACAAGCTAACATTCTAGTTAATCACTACGCAAAGATAAGTCACTTAAACAGAGACAACAACCAGAAACATGCAGACAGACAAACAGCCAGACACAAGAAAACCTACAGACTCGACATGACCATTACACCCTTCAATACAGACCAGACCACCAAGATCATCAAAAACATTAAGAATTCGAAGGCTACTGGACCAGACAACATATCTAACATACACCTTAAACACTTGGGCCCACAAGGAATATTAGCTCTCACAAATATCAGCACATATTCATACCAACACTGTATTATTCCTGACATATGGAAACAAGGTAAAATTATTACACTACTCAAACCAAACAAAAATCCAACAGAACCAGCTTCCTATAGACCCATTACTTTACTATGCACACCTTCCAAAGTAACAGAAAGACTAATCTTACAAATCACCAACCCACACATACCACTATCGCCTACTCAACATGGATTCAGACCTCACCACTCAACCACGACATTACTCACTAACCTCACGCAGCACATCATGGATGGCATCAACTCCAGAAGACCAGCTCAACGTACACTATTAGCACAATAGACATTAGTAAAGCATTTGATGCTATCCCACGCTTCCCTCTCATAAACAAAATACTCAACACAAACATGCACAATAACACCAAAAGGTGGCTGAGCAACTATCTCTCAGGAAGATACTCACATGTCACATTTAATGGCAAGTCATCCAAAAACAAGCTTTTTCCGAACGGGGTCCCTCAAGGCTCTGTTCTCTCACCAACACTCTTCAACTTATACATGCATGACATTCCAACACCCATAGATAACAAGCTTACCTTATCATCATATGCAGATGATATCACTCTAACATCCACCCACAACAACATCGACACCGCTACAAATAACCTACAACATACATAAACAGTATACAAGACTGGCTCACACACAATAGACTCAAAGTATCGCCCACAAAATCAAACCATCACCTTGCTTACAAGCAACACAAAAGAACACCAGGTAATTCCACAGCTTACACTAAACAACATCAACATTCCACACACTCACAGAACCAAAATACTTGGTGTCACATACAACACATCATTATCTTTTGCAAACCACATTCAGGACATTAAAACCAAATGTACGTCAAGACTTAACACGCTTAGGGTACTAACAGGCACAAACTTTGGACACCAGCAGGAAACAACATCACTCATATACAAACAATATATTCGCTCAGTTATGGACTATGCTAGCCCATGCTGGGCACCCATTATCTCAAACACACACATAAACACCTTACAAACAATACAAAACAACGCACTTCGTATCATTACAGGATGCACTCAACAACACCAATAGAACACCTGCACACAGAAACAAAATACTAAAAGTTAGGGAACATTTAGACATGAGGGGAACACAATTCATGGCAGCAGCGACAACTAACCCACAACACCCTTGCCACTACATGTACAATCATGCACCAACACCTCGCACCATTAAGGTAACACCAGAGAGATATTATAACGAAATACTCCATTCCATACCTTGCCCCAGACATCACACAGTACAGAAAACACATACACACACATCTAACCCACAAAGCACTGACACGACTCGGTCCGAATGCGGTCCTAGGTGCGAAGCCGCCACCCATTAACAGGTCAGAGATCAGCCTGAGCAGATCGGATCGAGTTAACTTAGCACGATTCCGATGTGGACATCACCCAAACTTACGGACATATAAACACAGACTAGACAACTCCATAGACGACACCTGCCACCTGTGCCAAGACACACCACAAACAATTGAACACATTATGACGGACTGTACCGCTCTAGCACAACAACGAACACAACACAACATCACTAGTGCGCTGAACCTCTGGTCCACTCCGGAGAGGGCGATCGGTTACCTGCGTGCCGCCGGCTTGCTCGATCAGGGTGGGCTGATCGGCTAAACAACAACAACAACAACAACTTTAAATATTTCATCAGTGTTAAGTCACAGTGAGGGACTTCTTCTAGAGCAATGTCATTACCATTTCATTCTTCGTCCAAGAATGAGAAATTCGCGAGTGTAAAGCTCAGAGCAGGGCCGTAACTAGGGTTTAGAAATTAGTGAGGTCCAGATTTTTTTCGAGCGCGGCGGGACGAGCAAAATTCAGACCAAAATGACATCTACAAACACAACCCAAACTATACACTAAACACAAAACACAAACGCTCGACGCTCCCTCTTTTCAAAAGAAAAGCGGTAATATGCGTTTCATACACGGAGAACGGTTCAGTCTCTTTTTTCTTTTTTAGGAAATAATTACCGAGGTCCGGACCTCGGTGACCTCATAGGTAGTTACGGCCATGGCTCAGAGGAGGTAATTTTCAAATTAATTCACTCCCATTCCAAATGTAGGATTTACCACTTTACGTTAGAGTTCCCTCGTAGAAAATCCCCCTCAAGCCCGCAATTGCTGCGCTACGGTCTCTTTTTGATCCTTTCCAAAATCAGGAAGCTCCTTTTCTCAAAGAGACCCCGGATCAGGATGAGAAGGGAATAAAATTGAGTGGGAAATAATCCACTCAGGTTTGATGAATTGCTGAGCGATTAATTAATTTCCCATTGCAGAAGAAGGATGGCCCAGTTTTACTTAAAACATTCTGATAGCTAGATGTAATACATGCGGGGGCTTTATCGGGAAGGGTATGGGTATGAACCTGGAAACGTCGAGACCACTGTCGGGATTTATTATTTATCTTTGTTCGTTTTCAGTTCTATCAAATTCTGTCAGTTAAATTTGGTTGTTGACGAACTGTCCTCAATGGTTTTTATATATATATATATATATATATTTATATATACATATAATTTATATATATATATTATATATATATTCGCCTGTCTGTTTGTTTGTCTGTCTGTCCTTTATGCAAGCGCAAACCGTTTGACCTAGAGCTACCAAATTTGGCACGGAAACAACACAGGTCCCCAGGTTGTACACCTGGGTGTTATAATTAAAATTACTGGCCCGAAGGCCCCAGCACGCGATTAAACTACAGAAAAGAACGTAGCCGTGAAAATTTTGAACTTCACATTGTGTCAAGATTTCTGAATCCTAATTATTTGGGCACACAGTATATGTCGGGTTAGGTTAATTGAATGGCCGGTTAGGTTAATTGAATGCCAGGTTAGGTCAACTGAATGCCCGGGTAGATTAATTGAATGCCCGCCATTACCCCCATTACCCCCACCCCCTGGGGATCTAATGTGAAATTTATCCCGGGCACGCCGGGTACCTCAGCTAGTATATATATATATATATATATATATATATATATATATACACACACACACACACGCAATATATATATATATATATATATATATATATATATATATATATATATATATATATACTGTTTATATACGAACGAATATGATATACAACACATTGCTCTTCTTTTACTGACATGGGGGATGAAGACAAACAAACAAATACTGTAATAAAGTTATTGGTGAGATATGCATCATATATTTCAACAGCTTTTAACGCGCGCGCGCACCCACCCACCCCACACACACACACACACACACACACACACACACACAGACACAAATATATATATATATATATATATATATATATATATATATATATATGTACACAAACGGGGCGGAGTAAACAGCAACAGTATAGCAACATCCTTCGCAGACGATACAAAGATCAGCAGAAAAATCAACGATGTAAATGAAGTGGAGGCCTTGCAGAGGGACACGAACAAAATATACAAATGGGCAGAAGACAATAACATGTCATTTAACACCGAGAAATTTCAACTCCTCAGATATAGTAGAAAAGAGGAACTTAAACAGACTGCATATTGTGCTCCAGATAGACAGGAAATTCAGAGAAGCACGAAAGCGATCGATCTGTGGGTAATAATGACAGATGATGCGAAATTCGAAACACAAAATCAGATAGCGATAAATAAAGCAAAAAGATTTGCCGGACGGGTACTAAGAACGTTCAAAAGAAGGGACAGGACAGTAATGATTCCCCTGCTAAAAACACTGATTATACCAAAACTTGAATACTGCTTATTTTTGACGTCCCCATATAAAAAGGAAGAAACTAATAAACTAGAAGGAACGCAAAGACATTTCACAGCCAAAATTGATGGCTGCAAAGAACTCAACTACTGGGAAAGACTACGTAAACTAAATCTGTACTCCCTGGAAAGAAGAGAGAGGTACACCATAATCTACATATGGAAAATTATTGAAAAACTGGTACCAAACCTAAAACTAAACCCAATTACCAGAGCTGGGCACTTGCGTTTTTTTGCCCGTTTTTTTGCGGTACTGCGGTACTGCGGTACTACTACCGCACTACCAAACCGGTACCGCATAACGCAGTACCGCAAAGGATCGCTGAAAGTACAGCAGTACCGCTACCGCATTCAAATTTCCCGCGGTACTTTCCGCGGTACCGACCAACACGGTAGTACCGCAGTACCGCAGTACCGCAAAAAAACCGCAAGTGCCCAGCTCTGCCAATTACCATTCAAACAACACTAGAAAATAGGAAAGGCAGAATGTGTATTGTTCCCAACTTAAAGGCACGAGAAGGGACCTCCTCAACACTGAAAGGAAATAGCTTGGTTGTCAGGGGGCCAAGACTTTTTAACCAGCTTCCAAAGGACCTCAGAAACGTTACAGGGGTTAAAGTTGAAGTCTTCAAGAGAAGACTAGATGCCTATCTCAGGACGGTACCAGATGAGCCGGTGTACCTGGCTATGTACGGTGGAGAGCGCAAGAAAGCAACTTGCTCCTCCACCAAGCCAGACCTAGAGGCGGGGCCACCAGCTTGACCTCCGTGTGAAGAGAGACCAACCCACGAAACAGCAACAAGGTTAACAAGGTATATATATATATATATATATATATATATATATATATATATACATATATATATATATACACACACAAACTCAGAATGGTCCCCTGAGAAACTTATATGTTGAACACAGACCGTGCATGGAACAAGGAACTCTTCTGGGAAATTAAATCCACTATAGTCCGAATAAGTAATGGTAAATGACAAATACTTAGTTTTTTCTTTTTCATGATGTTAGCCCGACGTTGGCAACGGGTCACTCGCAAAGTGGTCCCCAAAAATAGCTTTCCTCAACAGCTATCTGCTTTGCAGATAGCTGCCCTATTTTCCCCATTTTCCCAACTTTCCCCAATTTCCCCAATTTCCCGTTTCCCCAATTTCCCGTTTCCCCAATTTTCCCATTTTCCCCATTTGTTATGCAATTAATGATATTAACTAATCATCTTACATCAGTCACTTCATTTATTAATTCTATCATATCATACATGCACATTGCCTGCAATGGAATGAAATCCCTCGTTTGTACTTGGAGATTACATCTAATATCATATATTCTCCATTTATAAGTAACAAACTTTATATAGCTTATAAATACACATTTAATAAGTGAGTTCTGGTTTCGCTCATTTTGTCCTGTACTATTTCTGTACTTTGTCTGTGTATTTTCATTATTGTGATTACTGTGTCTCTCTCGATCATTTTCCTCTTATTTTTTTTCCTATACTGACTTAGTGTTAATTTTAACATATTAATTACGTATTAACGTATATCATAATTTAACGGAACCTCACTACCGTGACCTCATAAATTGATCGTAACCAACCCTGAAATTGTTTACACTTTACACTTTCATACGTTAAATACTAAATCTTCATACTGCTGTATTTAGTACTCAATGCATAGTAATTCAGCCCCCCCTTCCCTTTCCCCTTCCCTCCGCCCCCAATATCTACGGTTAAAGGATTGATACGATATAGGTCATTATTTATATGTCGTAAACGTTGTTGACAATGCTCATTATTCATAAGAGTAAATCAATGTTTCTTCTTGTATTGATCAATTGATCACTGTTAAATTAATGAAATTATTCTTTTCGTATCATTTATTAGCTTTAACCTTAACGTAAATTATTCTTTAAAGTAATCTTCCATTATTCTTGAATTTATTCTTGACCGAATTGGTCTTTAAACAATATAAATTGACTCGCTTCGTTCATTATCTACTGCCTACCTACGTCTACTGTACTTATCTAACTGTATTCATCCATTTGTGTACATCGTTAATTACGTACATACTTACGTATGTACATCTCTAATTACCGTACGTCATGTTCTTCTATTGTTCACTGAAAACAATTTAAGAAATCAGTTCCTGTGAGCGCCTCAACACTAATCTGCTAATCTGCATATGTCAACTTACAGCGAAACATATTTCATTGGATTGTCGTCAAAATTCTCTCTCTCTCTCTCTCTCTCTCTCTCTCTCTCTCTTCTCTCTCTCTCTCTCTCTATATATATATATATATATATATATATATATTATATATATATTCATTCAAGCTATTCTTTAGCCCGGCTTTGTCTTCTAAACTATGGGTTTCATGGTCTGAAAATGTTTTTATAGCTCCATTTAACACCATTATTGGCATTTTCATTACTTATATTTAGTTTTTACTATTACTTTTATCATTACTTATGTCATTACTTGTACTTTTCTTTATTTTTTAGCCCTATTTTGGTGGTGTTTAGTTGTTTTATTATTACTGGTTGTACTATAAAAGTTTTTTGGTTAAGCTTCTGACAAAATTTTTTCCATTTTGAGTGTATATATATATATATATACACACGTGAGAATGGAAATAGAAAACCTTAATATATATATATATATATATATATATATATATATATATATATATATATATTTCGACAACCGCTAATTCGAATTTCGCTTTAATTCGACTAAATGTTAGTCGAATTAATATTTTTGGGAATTCGAATTATATGAAAACATTTCGTAAAATGTACGAAAGATACAGTGCATTAGTTGATCCTGCCAGAAAATGTAAGAGGAAACTCGTGATCAGCATAAGGTAGGTGCGGGTTGTCTGTTGTTTTTGGTTCATTATATTTTACAGAATTTATTTTGAATTTAGGTTTTTTTTATTTATGATTTCTGTATTAATACATTACATACGCGTATTTAGATAAAGTACTCTTCTGTATGCGTACAAACACATCGAGTTCTAGTCTGAATTAACGTCAGAGACAGGTCGAAAAGGGGGCGGGGGAATGGGTTCGTACAAAATTCGAATTAGCATCAGAGCCAAGTCGAATTGGGGTAAAAAAATTCAAATTCATAGTAATTCGTACTTTCTCAGTATTTCGACAAGGGTAGAGCCCCAAATCTGTCGAATTAGCGATGGGTTACTGTATATATACTATATATATATATATATATATATATATAGTAACCCATCGCTAATTCGACAGATTTGGGGCTCTACCCTTGTCGAAATACTGAGAAAGTACGAGTTACTAAGAATTTGAATTTTTTTACCCCAATTCGACTTGGCTCTGATGCTAATTCGAATTTTGTACGAACCCATTCCCCCGCCCCCTTTTCGACCTGTCTCTGACGTTAATTCAGACTAGAACTCGATGTTTGTACGCATACAGAAGAGTACTTTATCTAAATACGCGTATGTAATGTATTAATACAGAAATCATAAATAAAAAAAACCTAAATTCAAAATAAATTCTGTAAAATATAATGAACCAAAAACAACAGACAACCCGCACCTACCTTATGCTGATCACGAGTTTCCTCTTACATTTTCTGGCAGGATCAACTAATGCACTGTATCTTTCGTACATTTTACGAAATGTTTTCATATAATTCGAATTCCCAAAAATATTAATTCGACTAACATTTAGTCGAATTAAAGCGAAATTCGAATTAGCGGTTGTCGAAATATATATATATATATATATATATATATATATATATATATATATGCAAATAACTGCAATGACCGCGCAGTATATAAATGAATAGAAACGACATAAGTATTAAGGAACGTTTCTGCACACGAGGAGGAGAGGCGGTTCGCCTCATTTTTCATTATTTCGTTATCTCTCCTCCTCGTGTGCAGAAACGTTCCTTAATACTTATGTCGTTTCTATTCATATATATATATATATATATATATATATATATATATATATATATATATTAAGGTTTTCTATTTCCATTCTCACGTGTATATATATATACAGGGTATCCCAAAAGTTAATATCATATTGTACATTATAGAGCAGGCCTTTTAGGACACATTGTGTATATATATATATATATATATATATATATATATATATATACATATATATATATATACATACACACAGGGCTATTTAAAATGATTCACCTGATTTCAAATGAGAATATTTTTTAATGTTACAAATACAGAGTGATTTGTGATACATCAACCAAAAGAAAACTGTCCAAATTTTGTCTCTCACCTCATAAATGCTCTATGTGATTTCCCCTAGTTACACGAGCAACGTCGACACAATAGTCGAATTCCTCCCATACTCGCTCCAGCATGTCCGTTGTCACTGACTCTACGGCAGTAACAATGCGGGTTCGGAGCTCATCCAAAGATGTGGGCAACGGTGGCACGTACACAGTATCCTTAACGTATCCCCAAAGGAAGAAGTCGTACGGTGTAACATCGACGAAACTCACACTGCACTGTGACTACTGATTTACAGCTCGAAAACTGCAACACACAAAACGCCTTCTGCTGTGCGGACGCCATTTTCACACTGACTGTTTGTTGCTAGGCTAGGCCACAGCGTGACTTTGGAGCCCTCTCGCGGTGATCTTGTAACTCGGAGATTTCCTCTTTCATGTGGTGTATGCCCAGTTGATGCACGGTTGATAGGTATGGAAGTATTCTCAGTTGAAATCGGATGAATCAGTTTGAATAGCCCTGTAGTATATAAGATTAAGTTTTATAGAATTCATTAACTTAACCCATTAGTTCAGAGAGGTCTTTCCAGTGACTGAATAAAATCGTCTGGCGTTAACCAGAACAAAATCAGTAATGATAGGGTAAGCGATCAACTCGATCCAACTCAGGAGGCAGCAAGCGGGAGCAAAACCAAAACTTCACCTGTCAGAGTCCGTCGCCGTAACCACTGAGCTGACCAACAAGAAAATAACAATTATAAGTAATAAGTTAATAAACTCATATAAAGAAAAAATAGGTGTCTGAGGCGGTAAGCGTAAGCAGTTTGGTAAATTCTTGTTTTGTTGGATTCAAAACTGTGTTCGGATTGTTGGCGAAAAGGTTGTTAATACAGATATCGATGGCTTTGTAGTGAATACTCTTATTTTAGTTTCAAGATAAATGTTAATTTTACCGTCTTGAATTTCGGAATAGCTATAAATTCATTTTAAATTAGTTACCCATCATAATTCAATTGTAAACCACATTAATACTAATTTTATGTATACTGTATTATTTTATTGTATGTAAACATAATTAATTATATATCACAATTGTCAGTTAATTATTTATATTCAAATAATTATTTTAATCTAATACCATGTCCATTTTGCAAATAAATAATAGAAATCCAAGGGTTATATTTTCCATCCTTGATACTGTCGCAGTTTCGCCTAACGGACTCAATACGGCTAGTGAGATAATCACTGGTTGGCACTTAACCAGCGGCAGTGCTTATGGCTACATCATCCAGGTTAACCTATACCGGATAGATGCGCTACGGTCCCAAGCCGTAGCTTGCCTAGGCCCAACGACGACGACGACGAAAACCAACAATTGGTGACCCTGGAGTTGGATTCCCCCCTTTTACCCGAACGACTAGGACTAGACTGTAACGTCGTTCGTGCCCATCACCCCCTTCACCCGAGCGACTAGGACTAGACTGTAACGTCGCTCGTGCCCTCTGCCCCTCACCCCTGCCCGTGCGCTCTGTGCCTGCGCTCGTCTCAACCTCCACTCCTTCGTTGGTAACTTGTCGTCTTGCTTGTACGTCAGCAAGCATAGGAGAAGATGCCTGACGACGCTGGTGCCATCTCCCACTTGAGCGTAAAGCTCCCCGTCTTCTGGCCGGGTGATCCATTTATTTGGTTCCACCAAGTGGAATCACAATTCAACTTGGGAAGGATCACCGCTAGCAGGACAAAATACGATCATGTTTTGTCCTCTCTACCAGCGAGCATCATCTCTGAAGTCCGTGACGTCATCGTGTCTACTTCCACGGATCTGAAGTCTGCCATCCTGTGCCGCACCACTGTCTCCGAGCGTGAGAAACTACATCAGTTAATCTCAAAAGAAGAACTTGGAGACCGTAAGCCCACTCAAATGCTGAGGGCTATGCAGTGCGCTCTAGGCGAACGCGCACAAACCTTCGATAAGGACATCTTTAGACAGTTGTTCTTGCAGAAACTTCCTCCATCAGCTCAGCGTGTCTTGGCCACTATGGATCCTGCTACTCCAGTTGATAAACTAGCAGAAACTGCCGACAAAGTAGTGGAGATTGACACAGCTCCGGTCAACAACGTGAACACACAATCGGAACTGGAGTTGAAAGTGGAAGAGTTAAGTCAACAACTCAACCACGTTTGTTCTCTGCTACAAAATCAACGGCAAAGAAGCCATTCTCGGTCAAGATTTACGAAGAGGCATCGTTCGAGTTCCGGGAAGATCTGCTTCTACCACTCTAAATTTGGAAAGAAGGCTAGGAAGTGCATCTCCCCTTGCAATTTTTCGTCGGAAAAACCCCAGCAGCGAGTCCTAATGGCGTCTAGTACTCGCACTGCCAACCTGTTATTCATAAGGACAGGAACTCTGGTGTCAATTTCTTGGTCGATACCGGAGCGTCAGTCAGTGTATTCCCTCAAAAATCTGGTCATACGCACTCGAATCTCTCGCCTCTATACGCTGCTAACGGTTTCACGCATACCCACGTACGGTACTCAGTCGCGTGAACTAAACTTGGTGCCTTCACCGATCCTTCAAGTGGATTTTCATCTGTGCTCAAGTGCAGCATCCCATAATCGGCGCTGACTTCCTCCAGCATTTCAAACTCCTGGTGGATCTTGACAAGCGACGCTTGCGACCAGGCCACACTGCTTTCTGTTCTTGCCAAACAGGTTGCCCTTCCGGACGCCTCGAACTCTGCACTTTCCCTCGTTCCCCCTAATTCCATGTACCAGTGCCTTTTCCAGCGATATCCAGGAATTCTTCAACCGATGCAGATGGGTGATACCATTAAGCACACCATTACCCATCACATTACAACAAAAGGTCCCCTGTGTTTGCAAAACCCAGACGTCTTGCCCCGGACAACCTGAAAGCTGCCAAATCGGAATTCCAGCTTATGATAGATCTTGGGATAATAAGACCTTCCAAAAGCAGTTGGTCCTCTCCCCTACACCTGGTCCAGAAGAAGTCAGGAGACTGGAGACCATGTGGGGATTACCGGTTTTTGAATTCGACAACCATCCCGGACCGATATCCGGTACCAATGTCCAAGACTTTACTTCTCTTCTCCACGGCAAATCTATCTTCAGTAAAATAGACCTCGTTAAGGCTTTCCACCACATTCCCGTAGAGCCTTCGGATATTCCCAAGACTGCAGTTTGTACACCATTTGGGTTATTTGAATTTGTGAAGATGCCGTTCGGGCTACGAATGCTGCGCAAACCTTTCAGAGGTTTATAGATGAGGTCACCAGAGGCTTAGACTTTGTTTATGCCTACATCGATGATTTGCTTGTGGCCAGCTCAACGGAAGAGGAACATAAGGAACATCTTTCACTCCTCTTTCAACGCTTAGAACAATACGGTGTTACTATTAATGCATCTAAGTGTGTGTTTGCACAGCCAACCTTGGAATTCTTGGTCACACGATTTCGCAGCACGGAATTACCCCCTTCAGGACAAGTGTGAAGTGATAAAAAATTACACTATGCCAAATAATCAGCGTGAGTTACGTCGGTTTCTAGGTTTGGTAAATTATTACCACAAGTTCATTAAAAACTGTGCCAGTGTTCTTGCTCCTCTACACGCTATGATCACACACAAACGCAAGGTAACGAAATTGGTATGGTGTAGCGATAGTTTACAGGCGTTCGACAATGCCAAAAATGCTATCAATAGTGCATTGTCTCTGTCATTTCCTATCAGTGATGCCCCCCTAACTCTGACGGTCGATGCATCAGATGTTGCGATCGGTGGGGTGTTGGAACAAACCATTAACGGTCAACAAGCACCCATCGCGTTTTACTCGAAAAAGCTGCAGCCAGCCCAAACGCGTTATAGTGCTTTCGGACGTGAACTTCTTGCTATTTACTTAACGTGAAGCATTTTCAACATTTCCTTGAAGGCCGAGAGTTTTGTGTTTTTACCGACCACAAACCTTTGGTCCTGTCTTCAATAAAAACAGCTGTAACCACTCTCCCAGAGTCATCAGGCAACTCGATTATATCTCGCAATTTACCACAGATATCCGCCACATCAAAGGTGTCTTGAACACTCCAGCGGATGCACTTTCAAGAATAGAGATTACTTCTGTTACCCTCAGCTCTACACTGTGGAATGCTATTGCACAGGATCAAGATAAGGATACGGAACTACAAGACCTGCTCAGAGAAGACTCCACTCACTCACTTTCCCTCAAGAAAATGAGTATGCCAGGATTGTCTGTGCCCCTCTATTGCGACGTATCAACAGCTGCTATTCGCCTTATGTCCCTCCATGTCACAGACAAGCAGTCTTCACGGATCTTCATAAGCCCTCCCATCCTGGTATCCGTGCTTCGCAACACCTGGTTACCTCTCGCTTTGTTTGGCCTCGATGGGAAGGATGTCAAACATTGGACCAAAACGTGCCTTGCCTGCCAGCGTGCCAAAGTCCAAAGGCACACCAGGTCCCCCTTTGACACATTTCCGCCCCCATCCCAGCGATTTGAGGTAATTCATGTAGACATTGTTGGCCCTCTTCCAGTGATTCAAGGCCAACGTTATCTGCTCACCTGTCTCGACCGCTTTTCCAGATGGCCTGAAGCCATCCCACTTCCTGATATCCAAGCGACACTGTTGCAAGAGCCTTTCTTCATGGATGGGTATCAAGATTTGGATTGCCGACAAAACTCATCACTGACCAAGGTCGCCAATTTGAGTCTTCGCTTTGGAAGAAGTTTACCAGCTTGTTGGGTACAGTACATGCGCATACCTGTGCGTATCATCCGCAAGCTAACGGCCTCGTCGAACGCTTCCATCGCCAGCTGAAGTCATCCCTTATGTGTCACGAAGACTCCCATTGGATGGATAAGCTTCCACTCGTGTTGCTTGGTATTCGCTCTGCATTTAAGAGTGATCTGAAGACTACAGCGGCTGAACTAGTCTATGGAACAACACTGCGGCTACCAGGTGGCTACTTCACTGCGGGGGATAAGTCATGTGATCCTACAAAATTCGCTCAAACACTTTCCTCTCACATGCAGTCCCTTCAGCCTGTTCCCCCTCGATTGACTAGCCAACAGAACATCTTTGTTTCCCCAGCCTCCAGTCTTGCACCCACGTTTCGTTCGTGTACCTGTCCCAAAACGGCTTCTCCAATGTCCATATGACGGGCCCTATGAAGTTCTCCGACGTACGCGCAAATCATTTCTCATCCAGCGCGGTTCCAAGGTCGACAAGGTTTCTATCGATCGTCTTAAGCCTGCGTTTTTGGAATCAACCTTAAGCGAGGTACATGTAGCTACCAAAAAGGTCCAGGGGAAATCTGTGTCGTTCGGAACTCTTTGAACTTCCTCTCTGGTGGGGGAGTGTGTAGTGAATACTCTTATTTTAGTTTCAAGATAAATGTTAATTTTACCGTCTTAAATTTCGGAATAGCTATAAATTCATTTTAAATTAGTTACCCATCATAATTCAATTGTAAACCACATTAATACTAATTTTATGTATACTGTATTATTTTATTGTATGTAAACATAATTAATTATATATCACAATTGTCAGTTAATTATTTATATTCAAATAATTATTTTAATCTAATACCATGTCCATTTTGCAAATAAATAATAGAAATCCAAGGGTTATATTTCCATCCTTGGTACTGTCGCAGTTTCGCCTAACGGACTCAATACGGCTAGTGAGATAATCACTGGTTGGCACTTAACCAGCGGCAGTGCTTATGGCTACATCATCCAGGTTAACCTATACCGGATAGATGCGCTACGGTCCCAAGCCGTAGCTTGCCTAGGCCCAACGACGACGACGACGAAAACCAACAGCTTCTTTAATTGGAACGTTGGTGTAGAGAGATACTATATCGAAACATGCATATGGAAGTTATTTGAGTTATTTATGGTCCATATTTCTTTAACGAATTTGTAGGAGTTGGTGACGGAGTATTCGTTTTGGGTTAGGGGGGTTAAAGTGGGAATTAGGAATTTTGCTAGTTTGTAGAAGTTTGCTAGAACTTCACAGCCCTTGAACAAACCCTCCAAATCAGCAAAGGGATCATTGCCACCTTCACAACCACCCGTTACTTCCCTCCAATTTCAAAATCGTTAATTCAGCCAACCAACTAATCGACCTCCGCATACTTGAGTCCCTTTATATCCTCAGTATCCAGCCAACCCTTAACGACTACAGTTCCGCTTTCAATTTAAACATCGCCAAATAAACTCTCAAACTCGAAAGAAATCCACCATCACTGCGCCTGGCTCCATCTTTCTAATATGGAATTTTTTCAACAAGCAACCATTCCCAATCTTCTGTACAATTACTCTCTCATTACGTTAACAATTTGGTAAGAACCCCCTCAATTCTGTTTCACCTTTTAACCGTTTTATATTTCACTTATTGTCCATACTTTTGTGCTTTATATCATTTCATTTTTAATCTTCTAATTTAATATATATTGTAACCATACTATTAATTCTCGCTAATTGTCGCGCCATTTTAATATATTGTTCGTTTTTGTTTATTATACTTATTTATTTCTATTTGGTTTTAAACTTTTTAGCGCTGATGATGGAAATAAATAAACATGTACCATCTTTTCGTCCGCCTATTCCTCGCTAAGCTATGCTTTCCTAAGAACAAACCATTCAACCAAGGTGTATATATATATATATATATATATATATATATATATATAAATATGATAATTGCTATGATACATAAATTTCTGTGTGGGAATCAAAATGACATTTCCTTCCTTAGGAATAAATCGTTTATTATTGAAAGAATTGCTTCTTCGATTTTTCCCTAGCTTCTCTATTATGCGTATCCCATATGAAGTTGTGAAAATACTCCAAAAGTTTAAACTTTTACAGATTTTGTCTTTGAATTGTTCATACGAGTCATAAGAATGGAGTTCTGTGACATCCACATTTTAAATTAAAATATGGATTATCGTAAAAACTGTATTACATCAAAATATGGAATCCCTGTCTGTCATAAAGAGTTTAATAGCATTATTTTTATGACATAGAAACGACATCTTATAGTATACACGGTATCCCATAAAGATATATACACAGTTTCGTATGCTGTAATCATGCAAAGGTATTCATGTCTCAATGTTTAGTTGTGCTTCATTCGAAGGCCCGCAGATAGTGGTATTTCCCAATACAACAGCTGCCTTTTATGCCACGTGACACACTATAGTAGATGTTTAAAATGTCTATCGTCGGTATCCACGCAGGCAGTGTAGTGGCTAACGGCAGAGCGACACGTAGCAGCACTTGTTTTTACGGAAATTTTAACAATTCTCTTTTAGAGTTCCTGGATAGTTGTGAGTTTTGTAGAGGATACCGTATTCTCCAATACATCCCACAGGAAAACGTCTTGGAATGTGAGATCTGAAGAGTGTAGTGGGTATTCCAATGGTCCACGTTGTCCTACCCACCGCCCAAAAATGCTCGTACATCACGGTGAAAATGCGAGGAAACGCCATCTTGCTGGGAAAACACTTGCTTATTGCCATATAAATTCTCAATGGCAGGCACAACGTTACTTGTGAAGATAATAAGATACCAGTCACATGTCACTGTGCCACTGAAGAAGAATAGCCTGATAAAATTTAGGTTTACATCCTTTTCTGCGTATGAAGATTAGGGTTCCCAGGGTACACACAACTTTGTCGATTCACAGTTTTACAACACAGTTTACAACATACCTTGTTTGACCATATGATCATGTCGATGAATGTTGGGTTCCGATACTCTCTGTTCTAAAACGATCCCAAAATTCAAACCTCCAGTCTCAGCCATCTTCATTCAATGCCTGTAAGAAATGTAGAGTGTGGTTTCCAATTATCTGATGAGCGTCCGAATGCCACTGACACAACTGCAGGATTTTTTTTTTTACTCCGCGAAGAGCATAACCTTCTAAAATGTCCTTTACATACGTTTTGCGAGGTGCATTTACCCTCGAATTTGTCTCTCAATCATCTGCTTCAACACCTACTCAGAAGCTAGCTTCTTTAATAGCGTTTATCAACCTCCCCTTAAAATTTCCACCTGTTTCAAAATTATCGATCCCGCAAACCAATCAACCGGTCCCCGTATCCTAGAATCTCTACACACAAGCTTCAATCGGAAGCTCTTCCCGGAAGACATAGCCAGTCTTCCTAGATGCTCCAGGGGGTTATGTAAAAGAGTCCAACTTCAATTTCAGTGTCTACCCATTTTCAGTAAGAAACCATCCCTCAACGACTACAGTTTCGCCTTCGACTTAAACAAAAAAATAAGCCCTCCTCTCTCAAGATTAAAATTAACGATATTTGCATAATTCTGGAACAAAACCCTTCTAAAATGAAGGCCACATCATCCTGTATCCGTCTTAAATTTAATAGACCTCCTTTCTGTAACCCCCATTTACGACCGCCCACTAAATTCTGATAAGTCTGATCATTAACTGCTTTGTATATAATTATTTCTTTA
This sequence comes from Bathynomus jamesi, assembly GCA_023014485.1. Taxonomy (NCBI): domain Eukaryota; kingdom Metazoa; phylum Arthropoda; class Malacostraca; order Isopoda; family Cirolanidae; genus Bathynomus; species Bathynomus jamesi. Next base: position 229,842 of record JAJOZX010000182.1, on the reverse strand, counting down.
CTTTTATATCTTGGCATTCATTATACTCTTATTATTTCATTATAGTTAACTATATTGTTATGTTATAATAATGTTATAATATTTCAGAACAACAAGGACTCTAGGATCCACTCATAGCTGTTCTACCTAACCGTGTTTGTAATACTGTTACATATCATAATTAATTATTTGTTCATTTAGCACTGAAACTAATTTTCCGAATAGTCCGGTAGCACAAACCCTGATTTTACTGGAACCCTGCATTGTTTGTTATAAAGCAAATTTTTACATATTTTGAAAGCTTATACCACCCCATTCAAGAATCCATCGGGTGTACACCTGACCCCCGCTTGGCTTTTTCAATATGGCCGCCATTTTCCAAGATGGCCGGCGAAACTGAAAAATCCCATATCCTGGTCAATACTTGATGGATTTTGATGATCTTGGTGTCATTTCTAGAGGTTTTAGGATGATGAGTCGATCTGGAGGGGTTGCAGATACTTTGGGAGTCGTTTTGACCCACATTCGTCAATACTCAAGGTCATTGGAGGTCAAACGCCCCCCGAAATAAGGAATATCCCATATCCCGGGCCAGGGGCGGAGCTAGCTAGGGGCAGGCGGAGCAGTGCCCCGGGGCCCGGGCCTTTGGGGGGGTCCGGGTCGTTTCAACAAGTGATGAGAAGTTATTTGAGAGAGCAACAAAGCTAGTAAATAAATATAAAAATTATATTTCCTCTGGATTTCCAAGTCAATTACTCTCTTTTCGAATGTGCTTAAAAATAGACATTGAAAAAATGACGACAATCCATGAGCTATATTCATTTTTAATTAAAGACAACAGTACTTTGTGCTCAAGTTTTCCCGAAGTTGTGACTGCCATAACATTGTTCCTCACAATTCCTGTGACAGTTTCGAGTGCAGAGAGATCGTTTTCAAAACTTAAACTAATAAAGAACTATCTTCGAAATTATATGAATGAAAAAAGATTAAGTGGAATCTCAATTATATCAATTGAAAACAAGAAAGCTAGAAATATTAACTTAGAAGATTTAATTAATGAATTTGCTGAAAGAAAGGCAAGAAAAGTCAAGTTCTGATGTTGTCGTAAGTAAACTTTTATTTCACGGTATCCTTTTTAAAGCTCAATATTTTGCATAATGTTTTGCCTTCTATGCCTCCATGCGTACAATTAGTATCATAATTCTTAAATATATGCTAAATAAATAATGCAAAGAAAAGCAATATAAATGTATAATAAAAATTTTGCTAGGGGGCCCGTAAATAAGTTTTGCCCCGGGGCCAGTGACACTCTTGCTCCGTTCCTGTCCCGGGCAGTCGTGGAGATATTTTGGTGATGTTACTGTCGTTTTTATGGTTTTGGGCGAGACTGAGTAGTTCTATAGGGTTTAAAATGAAATCGGGGATTATTTTCCCCATGGTAAGGTGAATTCCAATATGTCTAATTATTCCTCTTATTTTTTTCAGGTTGTTGAGATTATTGCTGATGGTGCTGCCCGCCTGGTGGTTTGATGACGTCTTGGTTGTGCTGATTCCAAAATTGTTTTTTGACTGCTGAATATGGAGAATATACCAGGTGAGCATTGTTTAGTTTTCATTTGCTGAGGATAAATTATCTCAATGCGATTTGTACTCTGAAGAATGGGAAAACAAAATTCTTATTTTTCAGGTTCTACAAAAGCTGCAGACGAATGTTTCTTCAAGGATTTCCTGCGTAGCTGTCCTGGAGGTCAGAAAGGTCTTTCAAATTGTGGGAGGATTCAGAAAATCATAGAGAGCAGCGACATCAGAGGGCAGCCAGATGTTCGAGCGAGACTAGAGCCTCTCTTGGAAGATGGAGCAAAAATCCTTTGTTGTCACAAGAACTGTGTTTCCACTTATGTGTCCAAACGGAAATTATCAGCATTCATGAAAAAGAGAGAATGTGATACCCCTACAGTGGAGCCAAAAAGACTACGTAGTGCTGTTCTCAGTGAAAGCCCAGTATATGACCCTAAAAACCACTGTCTCTTTTGTTGGAAAGTCAGTGAGTGTATTACCCGAGAAATATGACATCAAAGTTCCGGTGCAATACCGCATTCCAGCATCTAAGTTTATGACCGATAAGCTTGGTGATAAAAAAACAAATTACAAAGATGTGTTGATAGAAAAGTGTAAACTGAAAAATGATGAGCAGGGACAAGTTGTACTCAGTAGGTTGTTGGGCATGAAAGGAGATTTACCGACTGAAGAAGCCCGATACCATAAAGATTGTATGTCTACCTTTCATGTTGAGGTGAGAGAGCTTGCCAGAATAAGTCAAGGGTTGAACCTGAAGACCGCCCCTTCATTGCTTTGTGTGTAGAATTGTCGAAGCACAAAATGAAACCATGGAATTCAATTGAAGTAGAGAAGCTTTACAAAGAGTTAGGTGGTGAGAAGTTGTCACGTAGGTCGCTCATTGTAAAAGTTAAAGATTACTTCAAAGACGAAACTGTAGACTTACATGGGGATGGTATCGCTACGTTGTTAGTTTTCAAAAACTATGCTGCCTCATACCTGAATATTGCAAAAGATTGTGAGGAATCTGTTGATATTGATGAGTGTGTGAAGAAGCTGGGCAAGCAAATCGCGAGTGAGTGCAAAAAGAACAAGGAAGAATTCACTTCTTATCGTACTCGCATAGACAAATATATTGCTTCCGAATGTATGAGTGTTCTTGTGCAATTGCTTACTCGTTAAGTTCGAAATTCTCTGACTCCCTGCAATCTATAATGGTTGGAAACATTGTAGCAAGTGTTGTTACAAATCAGTGTTGTTACAAATGGGTGGGAGAGAGACGAAACAAACAGAGTTCTCATCCCAAAAACAGTTGGTGAAGGAGTGTGCTTAGCACCAGATGAAGTTCTGAAGCTAATCAGATGTGGGTATGAATCACAATCAGCATGCAGGGGGAGTCGCTGCGGCTGCATGGGACGTAGAATCCCTTGCACAATGTTCTGTGCATGTGGCAGCGGCTTGGATTGCAGCAATCCATTGACCCAAAACGCAAACGAAGAGCAGACTGATGATCCTGACGATCCTGACGATCCTGACACAACCATGTCTTTTGATATTTGCCCCCAATAAATAGTTATCTAATGTGAATAACTGCATCAAAGTTGTCAATGCCAATCCCCCAGCTAGGTATGAGCTTTGTTTTGCTTACGAGGTCATATCTTGTAGCTTTGCAACCTTCCATAGAATGCATGTGCCCTGCACTTCAGCGTAAATTGGGGTTTATATCCGAATAGCCATATCCATATAATGTGGGGTATGTCATTTAAGCATTATGATCTGGTTTTATCTGCAGAAAAGATGTTAAGTGCTCAGCAGTTAGCTAGATGGTAGAAATTGTCACTGAAATAAAGCAAATACAGTGATGTCAACTTTGGCATTATTATATTTCAAGGCCAAACTTTAACCTCAAATGACCTTGACTTGACCCATGGAGTTGCAAAATGATATCCTACTGTTATCATGTGCCTATAGAACTACTCAGTCTCGCCCAAAACCATAAAAACGACAGTAAGATCACCAAAATATCTCCACGACTGCCCGGGTATGGGATATTCCTTATTTCGGGGGGCGTTTGACCTCCAATGACCTTGAGTATTGACGAATGTGGGTCAAAACGACTCCCAAAGTATCTGCAACCCCTCCAGATCGACTCATCATCCTAAAAACCCCTAGAAATGACACCAAGATCATCAAAATCCATCAAGTATTGACCAGGATATGGGATTTTTCAGTTTCGCCGGCCATCTTGGAAAATGGCGGCCATATTGAAAAAGCCAAGCGGGGGTCAGGTGTACACCCGATGGATTCTTGAATGGGGTGGTATAAGCTTTGAAAATATGTCAAGATTTGTTTTATAACAAACAATGCAAGGTTCCCACCCCGTGCAACCGGACTAGAAAGGTTTGCTATAAACTACAACATGTACCAGCTCTTCGTTCTCCTATTCCTTGCTCTCTCTCTCTCTCTCTCTCTCTCTCTCTCTCTATATATATATATATATATATATATATATATACACACACACACACACATATATATATATATATACACACACACACACATATATATATATATATACACACACACAGAGTGTCTCAGAAGTCGCGCACAATAGGCTTTATTCAGATTTACGAGGTTTACGAGTCGAAATGGTTTATAAGTGGTTTAATTACAATATATGTTCGCTAATGTTCGAATAATAAAAGTAATAGTATATACAGTTAATCAAAAGGTTATTTTAAAATAATTAAATTGAATGAAGCTACATTAGCCAATGGTGTGCAACTTCTGAGACACCATTGGCTAATGTACCTTCATTCAATTTAATTATTTTAAGATAGCTTTATGATGAATTGTACATACTATCAATTTTATTATTCGAACATTAGCGAACATATATTGTAATTAAACATCACTTATAAACCATTTTGACTCGTAAACCTCGTAAATCTGAATAAAACCTATGGTGCGCGACTTCTGAGACATATATATATATTAATATATATATATATATATATATATATATATATATATATATATATATAGACGTATGTATTGGACGTGGGTGACAACATCCAACGTGCTATTCATATACAAAACGTATATGATAAGCACACACACACACACACACACACACACACACACACACACACACACACAAATATATATATATATATATATATAGTATATAAAATAGCCTATTTACGCAATTTGTATGTATATTTTACATCTACACATTACTATCATACATAAATTATACCATTATACGCATCATTGACAGGGAAGTCTAACTAAAATGCAAACAGATGTTCCTCATTACCTTCCGACTTGTTTACTTCATAAGATTAAAAAAACATTTAGAGAAAAAATTAGACATTGATTAGTTGCTAATTCGTTGTTAGAAATGCTATGAGAAGCTTACAGTTTAAGCGTGTGAATTATGATAGTTTGTTTAATAATATATATATATATATATATATATATATGGCCAATTGACCGTAGGCCCTAAAATAATTTAATGAGATTAATTAAATAAATAATTGCTTGAGGCTCGAGGTCACCATCTAATTTTTCAGTCAGAATAATACAGTAAATGCCATAAGGAGATTAATAGACTGAATCTTTTTCCTTTAATTAAAATGAAACGGTAATAAAGATAATAAATGATAAGATCGCGAATAAAGAGTTTAACTGAGCAAATTTGGGTACACAAATAAATGAGATTTAAAATGAATGTTTGATTAATTGTACTGTGTAGCAGCAGCAGCAGCAGCAGCAGCTTATCACTTATCAGCTAAATTACATTGGTGTGAAATTGTAGATTAAATGATTAACAAAATAGGTTGCGCGATTGAGTTTATTGTTAAGTTAATGAATGGCACTAAGCCAAAGAAAGGCCTGTAAACGATGGTCGTTACATGCAGGGCCGGATTAACCATTAAGCAAAATAAGCCCGTGCTTAGGGCATCAAGGGAAGGGGGGCACCACAGAAATTTTCCATTGTCGGATTTACCATGGATTTATTATACTATTATAATCGCGGCTTATAGCCTATAAGCTGTTGAAAACTGAATTATATATATTCATATATAGTATTTATTTTTTTTCATTGTTTGAATTTGTAGTGAACAACAACCCTTTTGAGAGAATAAATATATTTCGTTGTAATCACACACTTTACGCTTTGCGTTATTATTTTGTTTATATCAAATCTTTGAGCGCCATATTAAAAATACATATAGATTAAATATTTTCGTGTGCTATAGGAAGTTATTCTGAACGTGTGATTTGTGCATATAATATTAAATATATATTTTACATAATCATTTGGTATTGTTTTACAGAAAGATTTAGGTTTATAGAATTGTAATATAAATTAATATTAAAATAAAAGAAACTATAAACTCTCTATATTGCTGTTGTATCAAGTGATGTTTATCACGGCCATTATAATAATAAGATATACTGACCTAAGTTAATTAGCGTTGAAGAAGTTTATCTGTTGCTCTCTCTTCTTCTCTAGGGTAAGTCTATGAAGTGTACTTTATTTGTATATATAACAATATTTTATCATACACGTATCTTTATTTTATAATTTATTTATCTATTGTCATAACAGTATAAAAGAATTTAGATTGTAATAACCAGAGTGAATAATTTGTAATGTATATATAACATCAAACGTAGTTAGGACAATTTAGGCCCTAAGCAAATGTTCATATTTCCTATAATTAAATATTGTGTTTTAAATAAATAAATAAATGTAAATATAAAATGTGGCTCGTTAATAGTGAAATGTTAATATTGATATTTTTATAGATTGCGTATTATTAATTCTAATGTTAAGTATTTTTATTTTATAGGTTTCGGTTCCTTCTTTCGGTTCCTTCTTTTGGTTCCTTCTTTCGATTTGATTTGTATTCAACATTTCGAGTTGATATTTCGGTTGAGTTATATTTAATTGCCACTTATATTTAAATTGCCACTTTGGTTGTGTACGGTTCCCATTTTGTCTTTCTGAGAATAAAAGAACAAAGCCAAGATTGTGATATGTGTAACTGTGTTGATTGCCACATAATATACAAATAAAATATTCTTTTTATTTCTGTATTTTACAGACCCCAAGAACCAAGATGAAACGTGTTCAGTTAAGTGGTGCACAAAAGCGAAAACTATCAAAAGAGAAACAAGAGAAGACTTTGGATTTAGAGTCCAAGACTGCAAAGCTGACTGATTTCTTCACACAAGTTCCACGACCACAACGTCAACATGATATACCGATTCTGAATCAAAACCAATCTCCGTCATCAGAAGTGGACACAAATACCACTTTGATCACTTCAAAATCAAAATATGATGACGTTGGAATCACCGAGGTGTCACAAGCAGGTTCATCTACCACATGTCTCACTACTGATCTCACTTTGCCTGTAAATTCTCTTGATACCTCTACTGCAAATGTTGATTCAAGTTGCTTTACAAGACATTCTGGGGTTGAAATAATTGCTGAAAATGAAAGTTTAGTGGACCATGGTGATGGTGGTGAAATGAATCAGTCTGCAGAAGATGAAGTAAATATAGCAAAAGATCCAGGGTTGTGGCTTGATTTCTCTGCTGATGATGTGGCTTATTGGATTGCTTGTGGACCCAGTGACTGTCAACACCACAATGGGCCATTTGACAAGTCTTACCGGCATTTCAGTAGTGGCAAACCAGCAAGATACTGTTCACAAAAACTTTTCGTTGGGACAAAAGCCAATGGTGAGAAATACAAGAGAGAGTGGTTATTGTATTCACCATCAACAGGATCAGTTTACTGTTATGTTTGTAAACTGTTTGCTCCTAAAAATGTCTCACATTTTGTTATAAGAGAAGGGTTCAGTGACTGGCGAAATACTATTGTAATTGATCATCATGAAAAAAGCACTACTCACCGAGACTCTATGCTAACATACTTAACTCGCAGACAAGGTGCGGGGTTGGGACAACAGTTGGAAAAACAAATTCAGGAAGAGTGTGATTACTGGGAACATGTCTTGAGGCGTGTCATAGCTGTTATTTGTACGTTAGCTGAACGTGGCTTGTCTTTTCGAGGAACAGAAGAAAGATTTGGATCATTGCAGAATGGGAATTTTTTAGGGCTGCTTGAGCTCATAAGCCGGTTTGATCCATTTTTAGCAGGTCACATTTTGAAATATGGAAATTCTGGCAAAGGAAATCCTTCTTACCTGTCCAAAACCACCTGTGAGGAACTCATTCAACTAATGGCTCAAAAGGTCCACGCACTCATTGTTGACGAAGTAAAATCTTCTGGTTATTTTAGTTTGTCAGTTGATTCAACACCAGATCTATCACATATCGATCAGTTAAGTGTTGTACTTAGGTACTTAAAAGATGGACAGCCTATTGAACGCTTTTTAACCTTTCTGAAAATGAAAAGCCATACTGGTGAGGAAATGGCAAATCAGGTGTTGCAGTACTTACGTGAAGTTTGTAAGCTAAACTTTTCAAAATGTAGGGGTCAATCTTACGACAACGCTGCCAACATGTCTGGGCGTTATAAGGGGATGCAGCAAAAAATTTTAGAAACAAACAAGTTTGCTATATATGTGCCCTGTGCAGCCCATTCACTAAATCTGGTAGGCCGAAGTGCTGTTGACTGCTGTCAAGAGGCGGTTAATTTCTTCTCTACAGTGCAGTTGCTCTATACTTTTTTTTAGCCTCAACCAGCAGGTGGGAAATTCTTAAAGGTTGTATTGGAAATGAAAGTGTCTTAAAATCCCTCTCTGATACCAGATGGGAGGCACATGCTATGGCAACAGCAGCAATTTTGAAATCTTTCCTTAAAATTTTAGAAGCGTTAGAATGTATAGCTGAAGACCAGTCACAAAAGGGAGACACTAGAAGAGAAGCAAATAATATTGCAAATAAGATGCAAGAGCTAGAATTCGTTTTTATGTTGAATTTTTGGGATGAGATTTTGCAAAATTTTCATAGAGTAAGCAAAGTTCTACAGAATAAGGATGTGAACTTAAAAACATGTGCAGATCTGTATGGATCATTAGCTGACCAACTGTGCACTTCACGAGATGAATTTGAAAGATATGAAGCAGCTACAAAGGAAATGCTACCAGATGTTGATTACAAGGCAGCTCAAACTCGCAAACGTATCAGAAAGAAGGTACCCAATGACGGAGATGCACCAGAAGTATATCTGAATGCCAGAGATAAATTTCTTATCACCACCTTTTACACAATTGTTGACAAACTTGAAACTGAGATGAGAAGAAGAGGAGAGATATACAAAGAAATAGCAGAGAGATTTTCTTTTCTAAGTGATGTGCCACATAATGTCACCACTTCATCATCTACTGAAATTGAAAGGTATTCTCAGGGTTGTAAAAAGATGATTGATGCTTACCCAGAGGACTTGAACACTAATTTCTCTGCTGAGCTTCAGCAGTTTCACTCATATGTGTGCCATAAGTTCAGTGCAAAAAAAAATGTAAAAACAAGATTCAGTCATGCTGAACTTTATAAAATAATTGTAGAAGACAATATTGAGTGTGCCTTCCCAAATGTAGAAATTGCCTTTCGTATATTTTTAACATTAATGGTCACAAATTGCTCAGCTGAGCGTTCATTTTCTCAGTTGAAGTATATTAAAAATACCAACAGAACAACTATGCAACAAGGCAGGCTGGATGCCTTATCTCTACTAAGTATAGAAGCAGATGTGTTACGTAAGATTAGTTTTGAGGATCTGATCAAAGACTTTGCAATTAAAAAAAGTAGGAGAAAACTTTTCAAATATAAATGAAGTGGAAGTATACAAAAATAAACATTATTTTCCATCTTACTGTAAGTTTTGTTTCATTTCAAAAAATAAAATTTTATTTTATGGTTTATTTTTGTTTATATTTTGAATTACATATATATGGGGCACCAAAATCTTTTAAGTGCTTAGGGCCTCTAAAGGTCTTAATCCGGCCCTGGTTACATGATGGAAGTTGTTGAGTCATTCAACTTCTGAAGGTAGGTAGCTCGGAACTGGAAAATCTGGATGCTTCGAAGGTATGTGTGAAGTCGTCGTCATGGAACCGTGAAGTGGAGAGAGAGAGAGAGAGAGAGAGAGAGAGAGAGAGAGAGAGCTTCGAAGATAAGCTGGCTCTGCTTTGTTTAAGGCAGATGCGATCGAGAGAAATCCTGTGCTGGCCTGAGAGCGAATGATGCCTACAAGAGTCTGCTTGTAAGAGTCGTGTCACTATATATTATATATATATATATATATATAATATATAATATATATATATATACACCCGATGATACCTAATGATACTTTATGATGGCTTCGAACGACGGCATTCTGCCTCATTTGCGGGATTTGGTGGAGGAGTTATATATATATATATATATATATATATATATATATATATCTAACGTAAATAACGACGCTTGTATAGAAGAAGGTTCCGCACAAGATGAGGAGGGAGAACGAACAAATGAAAAATGAGGTAACCACCCGGGAATCGAACCCGGGCTCTTCCGATTGCCGGTCAGATATGCTAACCACTACACCATGGGCCTCGATTAATCAGATGTCGTAATTCTCCTACATACGAGCAGAAACCAATGCCCTGAGGGGGTACCTTCCGCATGCCGCACATATATACATTTTAACTGCAAACAACACACATTTTCATTTGTTCGTTCTCCCTCCTCATCTTGTGCGGAACGTTCTTCTATACAAGCGTCGTTCTTTACGTTAATTATACTGTGTGTTGTTTGCAGTTAAAATGTATGTATATATATATATATATAGTTTCATGCATATTTTATGAACAGGGTGATCCAAAAGTCACGATAAAGTGAAATACACTTTATTTTACTATGATTTCAAAGAAGTGCACCCCTCATACATCAACGATTTCTGTATAGATTTCATCATGTGCGCTGACAGGTTTGTACGTTACAAGTTAAGTTATAAAAAAAAAGCCGATCTGACCATGACTTTTGGACCACCCTGTAGAATTAGAAATTATGGCTAATTTTGTTTCGTTTTAAATGAAGAGGAGAAGAGATTAATCTATTTGTGAACCCTTATAGTTAAATATTTTGCAAGTATACATTTTTTTACAAGCGAATTACTTTCACCTGAAATACTTATTTACGTAATCAGGATATGAAAATATGCTTATTCAAAATTCTTATAAACAATTGTTGTTGAAATTTACTGTTCGCGTTTTATACAGATTTACACAACAGGATCCTTACCTTTTGTTTCGCAATTCATTTCTGGATATTGCACGCATCAATCGCGACATTCCTAAAAGAGCCATGTCATTTTATGTCTATAATTTCGCCTTGTTTTACAAAAATATGCATTTCAGAGACACGATATATGTAATATAAAAGTATACATATACGAGATTATCGTGTTAAAAATAACACTATTGTAACTCATACAAAAGGTTCAATCTTAAATGCGTAGATATTAATAACTGCCCTTTGTTTTATCGGACGCTTAATCACGGCCACAGCTTGCTCGTAAATAAGGTAGTCATTTGCAAATATTAAGTTAGATTTACCTTTTTAATGTAATAGTTCTTATGCCCATAAATCCTTCGTTTTAGAGGAAATATATAATGGTATGGGATCTTATATCTATCAATCTTCCTTCTTAATGAGAAAAGACTGCCCATAGCTTTTAATTTTCTTTCTAATGGATTGCTTGTCTTTGTCTATCATGTGGAAATGTATAAAAGAATTTTATTTGTATTTTTATTTTAACAAACTTACAATTAAAAGGGAATTATGGGTAAATGACACTTACGATATTGGCACTATAGTTACTTTCTAAGTCATCTACAACATACATAAACCTTTTAAATGAAGATGCCAGAGATGAACCAGGAAGAGTATAAAAATCTTTAATATTACGAAAGTAAATCGATCATCACAACAATATAGTTGACAGACAGTGTTGGTAGTAACGCCGTTACTAGTAACGAAATTGGTAACGCCGTTACTTTTCATTCCATTTTCAGTTATTATTCGTTACTCGTTATTTTCTTATATGCTCAACTTGGAAACGTATATGAATGAAAATGGCTTCACACTAAACGTGCGCAAACATGTTTGAACACAACACTCGTGACACTGAGTGATTCAACATGTGGACAGACTGTCCTTAAAACGGACATTTTTGAAAAATTATTTTTTCTGAAATGTAACAGTCTTCTTGAAAGACATTCAGCAATAGTTTTAAAATTTCTATTTTTTTTTATAGGAATAATCCATTAATCCTTTAGGCATTTTATAATTTTTTATTCACGATTTATTTTAATGTATTCTGTACAATAATTTTCGTTTTTGTAATAATAGGTGCAGAGAGCAATTTTATTTTACATTTTTAGTTTTTTACTTAAGCTCTAGGATCAAATAAAGATAAGCACCCCCAGTCTTCTTTAATTAGCCTTATAAGGCTAACTAACGAAAATATCACGACCTAACCTAACCAATCGTTAAGTCAACTGTACGCCCTTGACGATTGGTTAGGTTAGGTCGTGATATTTTCGTTAGTTAGCCTTATAAGGCTAATTAAAGAAGGCTGGAGGTGCTTATCTTTACTTGATCCAAGCTCTATTATTCATCGCTATTAATATTATTTCAAATGGTAAAATTGTTAAATTGTATTGCTTATTGTTTAAGTATAAGTCTAAAATCAGGTATTGTTTCATTGTATTACATATCTGACTTTAATTAAATATTTGCTCGATATTCAGAAATTCTTTTATAATTGCGATGTAGATATATCCTATTCTTATATATCGCATTACTTTTCCATAGAAGTAACTGTAGCGGTAATGACGTTACTTTCTATTGCAAGTAATAACGGTAACGCCGTTACTTTGAAAAAGTAATGCGCCCAACACTGTTGAGAGAGTGCCTCCAAACTAAAAGACTGGCTAGTGAATGTTTCCGAAAAGTGCCAGATATGATATATGACACTTTTACTGTATTTTTAAGATACTTTTATTATGATGAATATATAATACCCGACATAAAATAACAAGGAAAGACAAAAAGTTTTTTCATGTCTATTCTATTTTCTTTTAATGGACTTAAATTTATCTGTTTATCTATTTATTTATCTGTCTATCCATCCATCCATATATTTTGGTGGGTTTAAACTTATCTGTTTATCTATCTATCTATCTATCTATCTATCTGTTTATCTGTCTATTCATCTATCCATGTATTTTGGTGGGGTTAAATTTATCTGTTAATCTCTCTATCTCTTTATCTATCTAGCCATGTATTTTGGTGCTTAAACTTATCTGTTAATCTATCTGTTTATCTACCTATCTATCTCTCTATCCATCCATGTCTTTTGGTGGGCTTAAATTTAGCTGTTTATTCATCTATCTATCTGTTTATCCAGCCATCTATGTCTCTGTCTGTCTTTCAGATTTAAAGTTAATTAATTTAAAACTTACATAAACTAAGTATGCAAATTATGTCCAATGCCTTCGCTCAGAAATGATTTATTGCTCAATTTTTTTTTTTACTGTAACAATTATACCTTAATTATATCCAGTTTGGATGTATTTCCTAACTACAGCATCTACTTAATCAATATGCGTCTTTTCAACCCTACCATGAATTAATATATGATATATATTTCCATGCTATACCATGACTAAGCCCACCCAAAATAAAAAAAAGACCTTTTATTATTATTTGCATTCATAAACTGAATTTAAATTCGATTTTACAAAACAATTTTTCTTTGGGTCGTTTCTTTCAACATAAACAGTTTCCCGCAACCCCAAGGCCCTCATCATTGGCCTTGTTTATTAGTTTAATTGTATAAGTATAAAGCTATTCGTAAAGTAATTGTATTGACAGTTGGAGCCGCCATTTTATATCTATAGAGTCATGCAGTGAGTATTTTGGAAGAAAAAGGACACTTTAAATCGTAATAAACTATGATAAATTTGTTCGTAAATATTGTTTCCATAATGATCATATACGCTCCCCTACAAAATATTTCATATTAGCTTCGGCACAACGACACTGAATTACACACGAATATTACATTCCACATATATATATATATATCAGAGAGAGAGAGAGAGAGAGAAAATGGAAAATTTTGTTTCGTTCAGCTTTAATATAAAAAGGTAATATTATTTTCATTGTATTTACAATGGATTTACAATTATTTTAAATTAATTTTCTTGATGAGTTTTATATTAACGACCTAATTTAATTTCTTCAATTCTTTCTTATAATAATTAAACCAATTAAATGTACAATGATCTTCGTAATTAGTTTGATTGGCAAATTTCTTGATATTGTAATGTTATCGTGTTTTGTGAAAATTTTGTTTTGGGGTAATGCGCCTCGGTGGTGTAGTGCTTAACTGACTACCAATCCATCGCCCCCGGGATCGAAACCCGGTGACGGCAGGCGACGCGCAACAAAACCCAGCTCTTCATCCTTCCACACAATAGAGAAATTGGTTGGTAGATAAATGAGTACCCTGGGTAGTCTAGTGGTTAAGACGCTGGGATGCTGGTGGTGCGTGGTTCGTTAGAATTAACAATTCGGGCGGAAGCAAACCAAAGGTTAATCTTATCAGCATACGCTGCACTCATATATAAATGTATGGGATATTACCGTAGATTTTTATACAATGTTTTCTTTCGATATCATGACTGAGATGAGAGTTTTAACCTTCCGAAACGTTTAAAGTAGTCTGTTGGAAAATGTTGATACCATTGTTGCTGATTTAATTTCCTCATCATATGCAGATTCACTGGTTGCTATAAATTCTTATAAAAATGCCCACATAAACGTCAGTAGTTTTGGCATAAGTACACTGTTTTCAATTATATATACACAGTGTGTGTGTGTGTGTGGTATATATATATATATTATATGTATATGTATGTGTGTGTGTGTGTATGTGTGTGTGTGTGTGTATGTGTGTGTGTGTGTATGTGTGTGTGTGTGTGTGTATGTGTGTGTTTTAGTGAACTGCAGGCTGCAATAAAACAATGTTCCACGCCCATAAACGCGATTTTCTCTCAAAGTCGCAGATGTATGGAAGAATTGTGTCACAACCATAAAACAGCCAATTAAACAATCATTAGAGCGCAAGGAAGATACAAAACTCCTCGAAAAGTCTTAAGGGCCTACTACTGCCTTTACGACCCAAGTAATTAGACGAGGCACTTCGCCGGATGTTAGAAACAATTTCCCTAAAGAATTGAGAGACCTTTTTAATCAAGGAAAATAACCTTATCGCTAATAGCACAAAATCATAAACGATGTCAAGTCGAAGTACAGCTTATAATTGCTTACCATTACTTATAATTAACCTCCGTTATCCATTAAAGCAGCTGGAAATGAAGCTATTTCTATAAGCAATCAAAACTTGCAATAAACCTTCGAAGAACTTCTCGTAAAATGAACCTTTGGAAGAAAAAAATAAAAAAATAAAAAGCAAAGTTTTAATCTTTGTGGTGCCTTTAAAAAAGCAAGAGTTCTTCCTTCCTCTTAGACTCTATCTACGAGTCTCATTCCGTCGTGATTCATTAATACAATACTTATTGGCTTACGCCTTTTTCGACTCCGAAATAAGAGTGTTGCAAAAGTCGTGGTGCTTTTTATCACGTTCAGAAACAGTTATATTTTTCTAAAGAAAGTGTAATTTAACATGGTTTGTCCATAAAGAGAACTAGAAAATCAGCTCTGTCAATTTTAACGTGGTATTCATATTTTCATATTTCACATACCATCGTTGCCTCGAAAATTTTCCTGGTGTCGAAGAAAGTCAGATCTCGTATCTTGCAATACGAGTCTGACTTTCTCGCTGCATTTGATGTGACGTCACGTTTGTTTGTTGTTGTTCAAAACGTTAAACGTCAGCTCAATAACAATAAAATCAATGTTGATGGTCTATGCAATGTCATTAACCTGAAGTGGATAAGCAAAACTTTGCAAATTTCTGTGAACACTGTTCAGAGGTGGTTTTCAAAAACTCCTGAAAACATGACAGAAACACCGAGACTTTTGCAACACCCCTTACTTTTCATGTTTTCATTTAATTAATTCTTTGTCTTTCATTATTATTCGAAGTTTATTCGTTTGTATCAATGACATTCATTGCCCGCAAACCAATCATTGCAATTTGAAAAGTTGCATTCTCCCTCACTTTTTGAACATTGCAATATTAAATAATTGGTATTCACTGTGAATATTTATCCTTTATTGTAAGCTGACAAACCAGAAAACATATTCTTTTTTACTTGATTAATTCTGACAACAAACTGGTAACCCTCACCAACAAAATTAATAACTTTATTAATTATATCTGCGACCTATTAAATTACAGACATAACAGTAACCAACCCTATTAATTTATCACATTTTTCGCCACACACACACACACCACACACACACACACACATATATATTATATATATATATATATATATAACTGTATCTTATTTCAAATAACAAACACATAAATTGAGGATGGGCTGAAAAATGGTCCTGAACAAAGAAAAGAGAAAATTTAATCCACTTAGAGAGTCGATATTGAGAGGCAAGAATTCTATTGCAATAATAAGCTGAAACTGGCGAGAGGTTTTCCTATGTAAAATGACTGTTACAGCAGTACATAATGATTACTGTTATTTCTAAAGTACTTATTAAAAAAAAAAAAAAGGGAAAAAATTCATATCCATGAAAAGTATTTATTAAAAAATATATACCTAATGTCCGTAGTTTGTTACAGTTTGGTGTTTTATATATATATATGTATATATACAGGGTGGTCCAGAAGTCCTGTCTCATTTTTAGCAATGAGCAATACCCCCATTAAGCAGGACTTTTGAACCACAATATATATATATATATATATATATATATATATATATATATATATATATATATATATATATATAACACTTAAATAACTTAACGCATTAGTAGTATTAACTTAATGCTAAGAGTAATTTGGTACTCGAAAGTTTGAGAGTTTAACCAGTCATGACAAGATTTCTGCCGTCGAGACTTCGAAATTAATTGTGTGAGAGCTAATTTCTGATATATATATTATATATATATATATATATATATATATATATATATATGTACAGTATATACAAAGGACAACAAACAGCAACAGACCGATTGGTCCGTACGAAGCTGACTGTTTGAGAAGGAAGGTTAAAAGATGTAAGAAAATTTAAAGACAAGTGAAATATATATATAAGTATATATATATATATATATATATATATATATATATATATATTATATATATTATATATATATATGTTATTTAATTACCACGAACTTCACGAAACAAATTTTTAAAATATATTTTCTCCCTGATGATGAAATTGGTTATTTCAAAACGTTGAAAATGTCGATGCTCTTTTCACCAATATACCTTTTCCTTATTGCATTCCATACATTAAACCTAAAAGTTAAATGTAGGTCTGTATTGGTATAATTATTATTATTATTTGTTTCGTGAATTAACGAAATATGGAGCATTCATTGTATGATGATAAGTCAAAATTAGTGAATTGCATATCACGTACTGGCAGTTAACTTGATTAGTGCTAGTTAGGAATACATAAATAGGTTAAGGTAGAAGACACCACAGATCTCGTTTAGAGGATGGATCATACAAGTTTCACCAGTAAATAGCGTTTTTTAAGAGCGATTAATATTATTTGTATTAATTATTATTTGTATTAATTGGTACGAACGCCAAGTTTGAAACCACCCGACATGGGTTCGATTACCACTAGCTCCTAGTTCCCATTTCATTATCTTTTTACTTTCCCCTGTAAAGAGGGTTTACTAAGAGGGAACTGAATACACGCATATACAGGGTGTTCATAAAGTCACGCAAGTGAATACGTGTGTACACTTCACCATATTCACTTGCGTGACTTTACGAACACCCTCTACATGCATAGACCCTCGTGTTAAAATATTTTTGTTTTTCTTCGGTTGACGAGTTTTAAAACTCGATTGTAGGTTAACATGCAGCTCACAACTAGCTACCTCAGATAGGTTTTCAGATACGCGTTATATTTTAGGACGAATGGAAGCTCATGCCTGTGTCACCAATAATGTCATCAGTTTCGTATTTCAGACTTTCCCGAATATTTCCTTTATAAACACTAATTATTTTAATCGTTAAAAAAAGACACCTAATTCAGGAATTCATTTTTATTCATGGAGCCCTTTAGAGTAATTTATAATAAAGTTTGAAATTGTAGATAATAATAACTATATATATTTATCGAGGAAGAGAGAGACCAACTCGCGAAGCTGCTTGCTCCATTTTTATTCGTACATCTGGCAGATAAAATAGAGCATTATTTATTCTAGAAGTGAGTTGCTAAGTGTGCAAAACTCACTTGTAAAAAATTAAACTATGAGCTGCTCGTATCTTGAATGCGTGCTGGAACAGAACGATTAATATTTTGTAAAGACGATAATATATACAGTATATATAATACAAAAAAGTGGAAAAGTTGCGTGCTAAATTCTAGCCTGTGAAACGTGTCGAGCGCGGTGCCCATCTCTGGGGGATGCTTCCATGGATGGATCAAACGTGACTCACCAGAAATAGTTCTGATCCAGATATTTGATTTCCTGTTAGAAATGTCCTCCTCGTGACCCGTTATATTTTCTTATTTCCTTTCGACATTTGATTAATGAGCTTTGGCCTCCTGAGGACAAAATTACTTCCCTTCAGAGACTTGAGATTGCTTTTTTGATCCAACCTTCAGTTTAGGTATTGTACGTGTTCTTGCTTTTCTGCTTTCTGCTTTCTGTTTCAACTTAAAGGGTTATTGAGGTTGTTGATAAGGGGCGTAACAAGATTATTTATTGTTTTGGGGATATTTTTTTTTTTGTTGCGTCTAGATTTGACAGATAACACCAATGTAGCAATTTTTTGATAAGTTGAAATCTGACAATGGCCTGGAAGCCTATTTAAATCAGTATAAAAATATTGATGCATTTCTCAAACAACGAGCTAAAGTAGCTCTCTGTAAAATTCGTGGAGGCTAAGACCCAAATCCAGAGAAACGTTGGTTAGATTGCTCAAAGAAGCTTTGCAAAACATCGATATTGATAAAGAGTTATTTCGCCGACTCCTGCGTTCCCTTCAAAATCGTATTAAATCGCATGGTGTTGGAAGCGCAGAAAAAGCATACTTACATTTTTAAAGATTTTTCAGGTTTTTTTAAATTTATCAAAATAATTTTATCTTAAATTACCCTTACCCTCTTTACCCTCAAAATCAGTAAATAATTTGGTTACACCTCTTAGATTGGTTACAGATATTTCAATTATTCTCTCTCTAGATTTTGAAATACCTCTCTTTCCTTCTTTATAACGTGCAAAAATATGAACAAAATGGCCCCCCCCTCCGCAAAACCTCGCATTTATGTTGTACGTTAATGTTGCCTGCATGTGAAATGTCTGCCTTGAAAGTAACCCGTTCTCTTATTTTAAAATACCATTTATTTTTATCCTTTTCTCGTTTCGAAATTTTTGAATATATTTTCCTTCACATTTAGTCTTGTTAACTGCATTTTTAATGTTTCTCGAATGTTGGACCTCCCCTCATACAGTTACTTCTGAAAGTCTTTCGCACGCCGGGTTTTTTTTTTTTTTTATCCATTAGGAGAAACGATTTCGCCTTTTATTTTCAACATATTTTAACATAATATACTTCGCACGCATTTATGTCTTACGTTTATGTTGACTATAAGCTCATTTGTTCGTGCTAACGTCACTGTCTCTCGGCTTTAGGCGCCTGGTTATCTCAGGGATTCCGGTGGCGGACTCTGATCAGTGAGATTCTCGTTCGCTCCCGCCTGCTGGCTCCTGGATTGGGTTGAATCGGTCGTTCACCTTGTTAATGCTCGTACTAAAGGTAACCCTTGGAGCACAATTCACCCCCATGTCGTGGAGAACTGAGCTTCCTGGCTATTACCTTTAATTTCTAATTGGAGGTTAGATTAACTTAGGTTAGATTAAATTAGAGTTCACAATGTCGATAGAATATTTCGTAAACCAAATAGGTATTGATTCCATTTGTCGACATACTTCGTATACATCAGCTTGTTATAGAGCGCCTAATGAGAGTCGTTTTGAAGTTTTACCATTTAATGCACTCATTTGAATCTCATGAGCGAGTATCAATTTGCATTACAGTTCTTAAAGATGAAATCTATTTCCGATTCTGTCGAGATCTTTTGTGAACAGTTAGAAAAAGGAGTCTCTTTCCCTTGAACACTAAATACATTACAGTACTTACTCAGTTATCCGTGACTGAGGGCGGTCCATGATCACGGATAACCCGATTTCACGGTTAACTCAGTATACCTCCCCGTTAGGTTGGTGGTGCAACTACTGCTGACCGCCACCCCTGACTGGCACACACAGTATTTTTTTTCTATTACAGTATAATATATAATTAAATAGTTTGTACTCGCCACAAGGCGTGAAGATAAGCGAAGACACAAGCGCACATGTTTATTATTAGAAGCACGGAGAGACACTGACTGAGGCACGTTGTGGTGGGCTGGCGGAGGCGAGCAGCGGATATAAACACCACGCGAAATCACCGTTACCTCTGTTATGATCACGGATAAGCACATAACAGTCACAATTAGTAAATCACGGTTAACTCGATTTACAGTTGCGTGATTCACGGATAACCGCGTCATTACTATAAAAACATAAAACTTTTTAAACGAATTTAGAAAGATGAAGGATTTGCCTCCCAATATATATATATATATATATATATATATATATATATATATATGAAGTAATTAATTATCTTTTTTATATGAATATTACTCTTAGTGTTTTTTCTTATTAAATTAATTTTTCCCTTAGGAAATTGAATCTTTCAAAATTAAGCTCATTATATTTTACAAGGAACAATTTTAGTTTTTTATTATGAGCCGAAATCATACCATTTTCCGACTTAATTAAGCCCTTATTTAGAATTCATTATTATTATATTAAATTGAATTTTACACAAGAAAAAGTTTTGATTTATATGAAACGAATTAGAGAAATGTCATTTTTAAATTAAAATTTTAGTAATTAATTAAGAAGGTTTGCGTGCGGGAGGAATGTTTTTTTTTTACACCCGTATATACTGTGAAAAAAGTTAAATCGTTTTTACGGGTGTTCGCCCTTGGCCCTTCCTTCCTCTATTAAAAAATAGCATACAATTTTGTAGGTATTTCTCGGGATATTAGGGTTATGGTTTGTCCGCGTTGCAGTACCGCTTTGCTTTAGATCAGTGAGGTTAAGCGACTTTGGATCTGTTTAGTCATTGGATGGTGGACCGTCTGCGTCTACGCCCAGATAATGTAACAACTATGATTCGGAATCCACGGAAAGATGGAGGTTTCCTCCTTCACAAGATCTTCACTATTACGAAGGAGGTTAAAAAGCACAAATTTTATAATCATTTCGTAAATTATTACAGTTTAGACTTAACTGTAGTATTTGTGTACTACAGTATGTCTTTTATAAAAAAATGTTACATCGTCGCCAATGTCGTAACACCACTTCCCGTCGATCAGCGAAGTTATGCGACACTGAGTCTGTAAAATAGTTGGATGGGAGACCGTCTCTGCTTCTAGATTATGTAGCGACCCGTGGTTCGGATTCCACGTAAAGCTGTAAGACCTCTTCGTCGTATGACCTTATTAGATGTTGCGAAGGAAGTTAAACAACCCAATCATTACGGTCTTCTACAGGGTGAACGAAAAGTCCCAGTGCGCCTGCAAGAAGTGTAGTGAATCTGTACCTGCACTGTGTTGGAAGTGGACCGGTACACAGGGACTTTTCGCTCACCCTGTATTTAAAAAATAGCTTTCTTATTTATACTGAACACCCGAAATTGATGTTTTTCTATCAAATCGTTTAGGAACTAAAGGAGAGGTTTAATTTTACGTGTTATTTCGTTCATAATTCGAACATAGTCAAACATAGTTTATTTTTCATTGAAGAATATTTGTCATACATTTGAAATGAATTGAATTGAATTGAATAACCTTTGTTATTAATAATAAAATAAATACATTGGTTTTTACAATTTACAATGACATAAATAATTGAGAAGCT
The DNA here is from genome assembly GCA_023014485.1 of Bathynomus jamesi. Taxonomy (NCBI): domain Eukaryota; kingdom Metazoa; phylum Arthropoda; class Malacostraca; order Isopoda; family Cirolanidae; genus Bathynomus; species Bathynomus jamesi. Next base: position 208,107 of record JAJOZX010000182.1, on the reverse strand, counting down.
GCACTATTTATTTTATTTAATTTGGCCCTTAATAAGCTTTAGGCTTTACTGGACTTTACAGATTATATTTACAGATTCAAACTTCTCTCTCTCTCTCTCTCTCTCTCTCTCTCTCTCTCATGAAAAAGTTGAACACAAAGTGATTTTGAAATAACTACAGCTAAATGAAGTGAACTGTCAAATTACTCTACATTATCTAAAATTGAAACTAAACTGTAGAATTGATTCTGTATTTATTGGATTTCGGACATGTAAAATGAGATTACTTCTCACATTATGTTACACGCTCACATTTATTTAGTGTTCCTAAAAGAGAATTACTGAAATGGGAATGCTCAACTTGGAAAAAAGCTTTTTCGTGATTTGATATTATTATTATTTTTACTTATAAAAGTGTACTTTTATTACTTATAAAAAGTGTACTTTTATTACTTATAAAAGTGTACTTTTATTACTTATAAAAGTTTACTTTTATTTCGATATTAACTTATAATGTGGAATAATTGTGATTTGATTGTTTTTCATATTCAACATTATAATGATGTAATAGTTATTTAGGGGGCCCAGAAAGTGGTACAGCGCTCAGGCCAACTAATGGGGTCCATTACTCTAACCCAGAGGTCGGGGAACAGGGGTAAATTACCCCAAATGGGGTAAATTTAAAAATTTTGTGGGTAATGCGTGCGGTATGAAAGCCTCAGTCGTGTGTATGGTATCATGAAGCGAAGAGGTGCTTTTAGTGCTTGACACTTTGTGCTGATATTTTTTTCGTATATTTTTATTTTATTTTGTTATATAAATGTGGCGTTATTCTAAATCTTAGAATATTACGAATTTACGTCCTGATTTTGATGTTGTTGTATCAAAAATGAAACAGCATCATTTTTCCAAAACCTGAAGTGGAGATGTTTTGAATGAAATTCTTCAGTTCTTCAATCCTTTTCACTAATTTTGTTTGTGTGCTATTCTTATGCCAGCATGTGTGGCTTTTTTTTATTTCTCCATAATAATGGATCCAATAAACATTTTTTGAATTTGAATTTTTTGTATACCATATGCAACAATTTTAAGAGCAATTGGCTTGTTTTTGTTTACTTTGAAGTCTGGGGGTAATTTCATTTTACTCAAATAGATTTTTGGGTAATACCCAAAAAAGTTCCCCGACCCATGCTCTAACCCATATATTATTAATACCAGCATCATCGGTATGCGAACTCTCGACCTCAATGTCTTCACTTTGTTTGTAGGAAAACGATGTTACCTACCGATCTACAGACGCTATCCTATAATGACGTAAGACGTACGTCATATTTCGGGCAGACTAATTTAGTTACGCCGCAGCAAAAGGGGTTAATAACCTTCTCTAACCTGCTTAGAACCAAGCCAGCGTCCGTAGCAAAGTGAAGACGCTGAGGTCGGGGTTCGATTCCCGATGGTGCTGGTAACAATAATAATAATAATAATAATAATACAAGGGTTACAGCAATGGGCTGCATTAGTTGGCTTGAGCGCTGTGCCAGTTTCTGGTCCTCCTGAGTAATTATTATTATTACTATAGACCCAATGAGGCATTAGAAGTAACCTACCCGCAGAAAATAGAAGAAAAAGTACCCGATTTAGGGGTTTCCTTGTTCGAATATTGAATAAAATAAGAATTGAGTTGAAGGCTAAAAAAATAAAATATTTTTATATTATTATTTTATATTATTTATATTATTATTATATTATATTATATTTTTTTTATTATTTATATTATTATATTATATTATAAGCACACCGGACAAAAAATTAGTCACCCCTCTCAGAATGTACCTAATAACGTGTGACGGCGCCTCTGGCCTTGATAACCGCACGAATCCGGCGAGGCACAGACTCTACGAGGTTGTGCATGTACTGAACATCGATTTGCTGCCACTCGTTCATCAGCCGGTCCCGAAGTTCCGCCAGAGTCCGTGGGTGTCTATTCCTGCGCTTCACTTTCTGTTTCCGGCCTGAACAACACCTTCGACGCATTCAGGATTAAAGGCTTCATTGAACCTGCGATGTACTCGTCGCCTCCCATCATTGGAGAACAAACAAAAACGGGACTCATTGGACGAAATTACACGTTTCCAATCTGCCGCAGTCCAGTTTTTGTGCCTCTGAGCCCATTTATAACGTGCCAATTTGTGACTTGCTGTTAACAGCGGCCTCTTCCGTGGTACCCTGCTCCAGATGTCCATCGCATGCAGTTCTCGTCGCAATGTCCGTTCGGAAATTGGTCGCTGGAGAACCTCATTGGTTTCTTGGAGCAATTGTTCTCTGGTTTGAAAACGATTTGCAGTTACTAGACGAGAAACATGGCGGCGGCCCCTATTGTCGAGAATTGTTTTCCGGCCACAGTTACGCCGTCGATTGTCAGTTGATTGCGAACTACACCTCTCTTTGTAAACTCGCTGGACAGTACGCGTTGACACACCAACAAATTGGGCTACTTCAGACATTTTGTGTCCGTGGGCTCTGCCAAACACGATGGCTCCTTTTTGCCACTGAGTAACGTCTGCCTCACGACCCATTTTGCAGACTATATCCAACACACACTTTGTTCTTCACCACCTCACGAAACAGATCTGATCCTGTGTGCTACGTCACCGCTACTTGTCACTTACCAATGCTACATCAGCGCCCTCTGTGTGACCTTGAACTTCCTACTATCGGTGCTATTAGGGGTGACTAATTTTTTGTCCGGTGTGCTTATTATATTAGTTTTTTATTATTTTATATTATTTTATATTATTTATATTATTATATTATATTACATTATTTTTATATTATTTTATATTATTATTCATATATTATTCCCACTACCAATCCAAAAAACAGTTTCTGCTTCCTCGGCTCCAGTTCATCCCCTCACCCCCCCCTCTTATTCCCACCTCCATGACCAATAATGTCCCCACAAATATCAATAATTATCATACTAAGCAGTTATCGAAATGTCTTTACTGTATACTGGGCCTGGTACAGTGCGATTTCGAAATTCTTTGAAAGGAAAAGGCTTATCCAGTTTTAATAAATTAATTTTTACCAGAATTAATACCGGGTGTGTATAAATAACGCGAGTAAAGAGACAAATCCGATTTGAATTATACAGGGTGATTCAAAAAAATGTTAACATTTATATAGGGTTTTATTTTTTATTTCCATTTCATTTGTAAACATTTTGTGATATAAATAGTGCTTCATACAGTCTCTACTTGCTGTCCACGGATATCTATGCATGTATGAAAGCGGTCAAACGTTGTTTCCACAACCCTAAGGCTTATTCCCTACTCTTTAATATTCAAATCCCTGTAACAGAAAAATCCATATAAGTGTTAACATTTTTTGAATCACCCTGTATTAACGCGAATGAACACCCTGTAGCTGTCAACTACTTATTCAGTGAATGCTCCTACTTTTTTAACGTTTATTAGCAACGTTTTTGTTAATGTTAAAGAGTCGTGTCACTCACTGTAAAATTTACTTTTACACTGAAGTATAATTTTGGGATTAGTGATCACTCTCTGAAGGGGGAATACTAGTACCTTTTTCACTAATTTTTTACAGGGGAATTATTGAGATTTTGCATCGAATGAATTATTTGGAAGATGACAAAACAAATAGAAACTTTTCTCTTTGGTTTGTATTTCTTCTGCTTGGAAGCAAACGGCTTGGGATAGGAAAAAGTTTGCAAAATTTGCTCGTTTCTGCTGTCAGTAATCATCACCCATTATAAGGGTGGGTGAGTGGGATTTCTCTCTCTCTCTCTCTCTCTCTCTCTCCTCTCTCTCTCTCTCTCTCCTTCTAAATTATGCTTTTCTATCCAATTTTCTATTACTGTTAGAATAGTTAAAAAATTCGGTCCGAGTGGACCGAACGGTCTTTGAGGCTTCCTCTTATCCTTGTAACTCCTTGTAACTTCTTGTAACTGCTTGTAACTCCTCACATTCGTACTGTACTTTTAAAATTTAACAAAATTATACATCAAAACGATTACGAATTTTCAAATTATGCCGCTTAAAAATAACATTTTTATTTTAATAATTGCGTAATTTGTAATTGGATCATTATTCCACTCTGTACCAAAGCATCTTCCTTTCTTTTATTTTCTTTCGTTTCCCTCGTTTTGTTTCAAATTCATTTCCTTTTTCATTTTCTTCCCTTCTGTGTCTCGTTCACAATCGGAAACAGAAAATTAAGTTATTTTGGCTGAGAATTCATCAAGAACTCATTCAATTTCTTTCTGTTTCTTAGCCCATAAAATCAGCTTTGCTTCAAAATGATTCGATTTTACGCATTCATAATCCAAGACATGCTCGAAAGAGTCCCATCGAAAAGGGTTCTTTCATCTGTTGCTACAGTGCAACATTTACATAATTGTTCAGAATAATAACTGGCTTTTGTACTGAATTCTATGAAGTCATACTTTGTCTTTAGGCATGCACAAACATAAGCAGTGTGTAGAAGGGAGTGTGTGTGTGTGTGTGTGCACGCGCGCAACTGAGCATAAGTGAGGTCGAGTGTGTGATAATTCACAGATGTAGTGGGGTAATGGGTACTTGTTTATTTGAGGTAACACTTTTGTGTTATAAATATTTATACTGTGTGTTAAACATTATGTTGCTCCTGATTAGGTTAGATTAGTTAAGCCTTAATTAAGTTAAGTTAGGTTAGATTAGTTAAGTTTTAATTAAGTTAGGTTAGGTTAGATTAGTGAGTATCTCACTATACTTTAGAATATTAGAATAACCTTTATTAATAATAATAAAATAAATACATTTTTTCAATTTACAATGACATGAATAATTGTGAAGCTCGACTATTTATTTAATTTAATTTGGCACTTAAGCTTTAGGCTTTACTGGGCTCTTATTAAAAATAAGCAGCTAGTTGTTATTAATTAATAATAATAAATAAATAAATGAGTAAATAAGTATTATTAATAGTTAAAACATGTATTACAATATTAAACAATATTAATGGACAATATTAAACAATATTAGTGGACATTAATCCTAGATTTTTGTTAGTAGGTATGCCATTATTAATTGGGATTTCAACTTGGTTTTAAACAAATTTACATTCACAATATTTTTTATATCGACATGAAAGTCATTCCATAGTTTCAATCCAATGAAAATGCGTAGTTTTTGAGATGAAGACAATCCAAATTGAGATATAACAAGCTTTGATCTATTTCTGATCTGATACGAGTGGATTTCTTGATGAGTTACAAAATATCTATTTAGTATTTACCCATTGCAAATTAATGATTTTGTTCTTACACTTGTAAATAAAAATAAAATATGCCAGTTTGGTTATATCGTTGAGCTTTAGTAGGTTTAGCTCTTTAAATAATGCACTGGAGTGATCAAGGAAATCAACATCAGATAATAACCTTATTGCTCGTTTTTGGATGACAAAGATACCATTTAATGCGTTGTTAGCGGAGTTTCCCCAAACAAGGGTGCAGTATGTTATATAAGGAAGAACAAGAGTATGATAAAGAGTCAATAAAACTTGTTTAGGGACTACATTTCTAAGTTTAAACATTATAGCAAAGCTCCTTGAAATCTTTTTCGCGATATAATTTACATGATCACTCCATTGCAAATTCTTATCTAGCATTACACCAAGAAATTTTGTTACAGTACCCTCCTTTATGGCGATTTCGTTAACATTAAGTTCATCAAGATATACATTTCTTTTATTAGTAAAAATCATGAAATTTGTTTTACTGGTATTTAGGAAGAGTTTATTGGTGGTCAACCATTTCATTACACTGATGAATTCTGAATGAAATATATTCTTAGCTGTATTAACATCTTTGCAAGAAAAAGAGACATTTGTATCATCTGCAAACATTATGAAGTTCAGTATATCAGATGAACGTGGAAGGTCATCTACATATAATAAAAATAACAGTGGACACAGAACTGAGCCCTGTGGCACACCATGTTTGACACGCGCTTTAGTTGAGCAAACCTTATTTACTGATACAAAATGATATCTATTGGACAAATAACTTTTAAACCAATCACTGACTGTTCCTCTAAAGCCGTAACAATATAATTTATTAAGTAGAATATTACGGTCTATTACATCAAACGCCTTACTCAAATCCATAAATATTGATATCATTATTTCTTAACAGAATGACTTAACAAACCCACCTTTGCAACCCTCAGCTGCGTCCGAAACACTTATCATGCCCTTCTCGGTTTGATGTCACAAGGCTAGGTTAGGTTAAATTAACTTTGATTAATTAGTTTTTCAGATATATGGATTTTAAAAAGTCGGTACTTCGCTAATGCGGAAATATGCACACGTACGTGTGTGTGTGTGTGTGTAAGAACTAACTCTGGTTTAATACGAGCAAGTTGATACCTTATAAACTAATGATTATACAATATACAGTGTAGACATAAAATATGGAATTAATAAGAAATATAAGTAACCATAAAACCATAATTCGGATTGATTCTAGACTTTGTGGCAAACTTGTACAATTAAGATACCCTTTGTCACTCACTGCCATACGTATACAACTCAATTCACACAGTTCAAAAAGAGTACAAACGTAGGTAATTATATCAAAGCTACGTGATGGCAACCTTTTATTTTAGTCTCCAGTTTACGTTTTTCGATCGAATAAAGACGTCGAAAATTTTTTCTCCGTCGAAATATCTTCAATGCATTTTTGGGTTGTTTATGCGAATTTTCGAGTTTCATTTCGTCATCGAAAGTAGTAAAAAACCGGGTGAATCACTTGATAAAAGCGATAAACTTATTGGAGACGTTCACTGAGTGCATTGCAAGTAGGCGCTTTTATGAAATATTACAGTTTATATGGTACTATAAATTTTTTTGATTTCGGGCTGCATAAAAGGATGAAGAGGTCACAATATGTATAGATGCTATATAACTCGCTTTATTGTTAGTTAGAGGCACTATAGAAGCTATAATTATTTATATATGCGATCTGAATAGTTATTTTACATACCCGTACACATACATACACACACACACACACACACACACACACACACACACATATATATATAATATATATATATATATATATATATATATATATATATATATATGAAATGCAAGCCACGACACTCTATCAGATATGTTAAATCAATATCTCGCAAAATTTTTATCGTAGCTATAAAATTCAGCTCACATGTTTGTCAAAATCATGTAAATCATGTATGTATTTTAAAGTGTGCATATATATATATTATATATATATATATATATATATATAGATATATATATATATATATATATATATAGACAGGAAATTCAGAGAAGCATGAAAGCGATTGATCTCGGGATAATAATGACAGATGATGCGAAATTCGAAACACAAAATCAGATAGCGATAAATAAAGCAAAAAGAGTCGCCGGACAGGTTCTAAGAACGTTCAAGAGAAGGGACAGACAGTAATGATTCCCCTGCTAAAAACACTGATTGTACCAAAACTTGAATACTGCTCAGTTTTGACGTCCCCATATAAAAAGAAGACTAATAACTAGAAGAAACGCAAAGGCATTTCACAGCCAAGATTGATGGCTGCAAAGAACTCAACTACTGGGAAAGACTACGTAAACTAAATCTGTACTCACTGGAAAGAAGAAGAGAGAGGTACATCATAATCTACATATGGAAAATGATCGAAAAACTGGTACCAAACCTAAAACTAAACCCAATTACCATTCAAACAACACTGGAAATAGGAAAGGCAGAATGTGTAGTGTTCCCAAATTAAAGCACGACAAGGGACCTCCTCAACCCTGAAGGAAAATAACTTGGTTGTCAGGGGGCCAAGACTTTTTCAACCAGCTTCCTAAGGACCTCAGAAACGTAACGGGGGTCAAAGCTGAAGTCTTCAAGAAAAGACTGGATGCCTGGCTCAGGACAGTACCAGATGAGCCGGGCGTGCCTGGCTATGTACGGTGGAGAGCGCAAGAAAGTAACTCGCTCCTCCACCAGGCCAGACCTAGAGGCGGGGCCACCAGCTTGACCTCCGTGTGAAGAGAGACCAACACACGAAACAACATAAGGTTCATAAGGTAAGGTATATATAATATATATATATATATATATATATATATATATATATATATATATATATATACAGTATATTATATATGTGTATCATATATATATATATATATATATATATATATATATATATATATATATATATATATATATATTATATCTCATGAAATGTATAGAAAGAGTTTCGAAAAATTATGGTTAAAAATTATGAAAGGAAATTTGAGGAATTCTGAATTCAAAATTATGTATGAATTTTTATTGAAATTGAATACAGAGCGATATTTTAAATTTTCTCTCTCTCTCTCTCTCTCTCTCTCTCACACACACACACGCAATATTCGCTCTTTCTTTCCCAATAAAAACCCGAAATAAATTACGGAACAAGAAAAAATATTAATAAATGAAATTTTCTCTTGCCAAATATTTTTTCATTCAATATAAGTTTTAAATTTGCTTCCTTCCAAAAAAGTTTTTAACATTCCCTTCAAAAAAAACAAAAAAAAGAATCCTGTTGAACACATACACAAACTCTCTCTCTCTCTCTCTCTCTGTCCCATATATATATATTATATATATATATATATATATATACTCCGGTAAAAACTCGTGTCTAAAGAATGAATGTGATGTGAAGACAAATATTGTCGTATGATTCTTGAGGAGAGCAGTTTGGGAAGTTTCACGGGTCAATAAGGGTCATTTTCCCTCCACAGTTTCGAAGATTGAGTTTTGCATCATACCCTTTGATATAATGTACCGTACAGTTCATTTATAAATTATTACAACTGCAAATTATATTCTCTTCTTGGAGTTATCTCTGTTCAATAGATTTTGCTGTTGTAATTAATCTGATTTTTGCATTTCAGAACTATATATATATATATATATATATATGTGTGTGTGTGTGTGTGTGTGTGTGTGTATTCGTGGCCATTGTCGTAACACCGCTTCCCGGAGATCAACGAAGTTAAGCGACATTGGGTCTGGGTAGTAGTTGGATGGGAGACCGTCCTCCGCGCCCAGATTATGTAGCGACCAGTGGTTCGGATCCCACGTAAAGCTGTAGGTTCCCTCCGTCATATGACCTTAGATGTTGCGAAGGAGGTTAGGCAACCCCAATTAAAAAAAAAAATATATATATATATATATATATATATACGGGTGGCCCCAAAAAAATGGCACCAATTTTCAGAAGTGATATCTCAATAACCATTGCAGTTAGGGATTTTAAAAAACAACCAAATGAAAGATAATTCTTTTCTCTTTAAATACTTATTCAATAGCTTGATGGTTATAAACCCATGTAATGCCAAAAATTGGCTTATAATAAAAATATACAAAAAAAAGTTGCGCATTTATATTTATTCCTTTTATTTTTTTCTAATTAATTATCTTCTAATTTACGGTCTTTAAACGAAGTTCTGTGGTTTTAAGTTAAATCTAATTTTCAATAAATGGCTCAATCTGCCCTCCATTATGGTCAACCACAGCCTGTAATCTCGCCCTCCATTTTGAAATTGCCTTTGAGATCGTCACTTGTGAGAGATTTTCCCATGCAGCCTGAATTCGTTCACGAAGATGGTTCACATCACGGATTTTCTGACCATGGTAGACTTCTCTCTCTAAGGCAGACCACACAAAGTAGTCAATGGGGTTTAGATCTGGGCTGCATGGTGGCCAATTATTTGGTTCGATAAACCAGGACAATTATTATTGAGAAATGTTTATTGTTTCCTTGGCTGTATGAGATGGGGCTCCATCTTGCATGAACACAAAATCAGTGCTCGTCTCCTTGATCTCTGACAACATTGGAGACAAAATGTCATTACAGTAGTAAATTGAGTTAATTTTAACGCCTCGCTGAATAAAATGATGGATGTTTTGTTCTCAGATGACGCTGCAAGGGAAACCATTATCGAATCTGAAAAGTGTTTTTTTTCATGCAAAGTCGTTTTGGGTCAACATGAGTTTTTGTCGCCACTGCTGCACGAACCCGATCATTTTGGGTATTTCGTGGTGTTTCGACCGTAAATCGTTTCTCATCAGAAAACCAAATTTTTTTCACAGACTCATTTGACCGAAATCTTCGCAATAGATTTTTACATCGATGGAAACGTCTTTCTTTCACAGGCTCCGATAAAGCAGTAACCTTCACCCTCTTAAATGTTTTCAACCCAAGATCTTTTCGAATTATTCGCTGTACTGATGAACGTGAAATCCCGGTTTCTTTCGCAACTTCACGTTCACTTTTACTTGTTCCCGGTTGTTCCTCTTGACTTAAAACCATTTCATTTACTTTTTCAATGTTTTCTGGCGTTCTAATACTTTTTGGTCGACCACTTCCCGGACGCCGTTGACTGCTGCCGGTTTCTTTAAGTTTTTGTAAAAAATGTGCCACAGTTCTTTTTTTCCAATTTCTATTTGGAAATTCGTAAAGAATTCTGTTTAATGAATATCCTTTTTCTTCACGTAGTGCTTGTATAATGTTCTTATCAGATTCTCTCAATCCCTCTTGAGGGGTCTGGAATAGAAAAATTTCATTTAAAATTAGGATCAAGGAATAAATATAAATGCGCAACTTTTTTGTATATTTTATTTGGAAGCCAATTTTGGGCATTATATGGGCTTATAACCATCAAGCCATAGAATAAGTATTTAAAGAGAAAAGAATTATCTTTCATTTGGTTGTTTTCTTAAGTCCCTAGCTGCAATGGTTATTGAGATATCACTTCTCAAAATTGGTGCCATTTTCTTTGGGCCACCCTATATATGTCAGTAGATGGTAATTCGCATCTTGTAACGATTTTCTTTGTAGCTGAAAAGGTTCTTTACTTTTGGCCTGAATAAATTGCATTATATATAAGCCATTATTGATTTCTGATATAAATAACATTATATTTGAAATTTTAACTTTGTTGTACGAAAGCAATCAATTTCTAAGTCTGTCTATCTATCTATTTATCTATCTACACACACACACACACACACATATATATATATATATTTTCCATCTTTTATTTTATGCAGGAAGGAGGGGCCAAGTGCGAGTGCTAAAAGAACGTGATAAAAACTGTAAAAAACGAAAATTCGAAACTTCAATTCATTATGAACGAAATTATGAGTAAAATAATCAAAATTAACATTAATCGTAATCATAATTAATCATAGTTAACAATTATTCGGTTTCTTAAGAGCGTCTTTTAATTTAATTTGTCCTTAATTATCTTCTTTCAGAGACCTCATAAACATGCTTGGTTATCCCTTATGAAGAAATGTTCGTCTGAGAAGCGACAAACAAACTAACGACTGTAAAATTACTCCTGTTTTTAAATAATATTCACATTTACTATGGAAAATAAATACAGTAAATTGTTAAATATGTAAATAAAACTATCTCATTATAAGCCGTCATTATGTATTATATAATTTTTTTTCATAATTACATTTAATGTGCTACAAATTCTAGCAATATATATATATATATATATATACTAGCTTGCTGGACCCGTTAAAAAATTACGGTTGGAGTTTTGTAACACCCCCCCCCCTTACCCCCCCACACACAGGCGCCCCCCTTCCTTCAGCGAGTTTTGTTCACCAAACTTCCCCCTTCATCATAAAAGAAAAAACCAAACTATACGGGTGCTAATTTGCTGTACTGTATGTAAACTATCTCATATTCGGTTCGTTTGTCCCATCTGCATGTGATAATGCTCCCATACTACTGGGAAAAGAATCCTGTGGTCATTGACGATTGTTATTGTTATTATTAGAGCCCAGATGTTCAGGCAAAATGCCATTGCATAGGTCGTTGCATAGGCCTATTTTGGGACTCTAATGGAATAATACTAGAAAATAGTGGAAAAATGGCAAACTAGGCACTTTATGACGAAAAAGGCACTTTTTCCTATAGACGAAATATAGGCAAAAAAAAAATATTTTATGGCATTTTGCCTGAACATCCGGGCTCTAGCAAATGCTAGCCTTGAAGATTGTAATAATATTAATAATAACAATAATAAATTATTATTGTTATTATTAATATTATTATAATCTTTAAGGCTAGCATTTGCACCCTCACTCAAAAGCCACAGGTCCCCATAACCCCCTCCAGGGGGCGATGTTGCCCCACCTTCCTGGGGTCGCAGTTCCCGTACCACTATCTCCCCCTTCACCATCACCCGGAGAAATCAGGGATTACTGTACGTATCCATATTACTAGTAAGGGTTACCAAAGGACAGCCACTAGCTTTTATTTTATATATATATATATATATATATATATATATAGAGAGAGAGAGAGAGAGAGAGAGAGAGAGAGAGAGAGAGCTAAATTCTGTCGAATAATGAATAAAAGAATCCTCTAACAACCAATATATATTATTACATTTTTCTGATCACTGAAAGAACAGAAATAAAATAGTTTTAGGAAAAATCTTTAATATCTTTCATTCATAGTGAACAAAATCCGCAGAAAATTGGAACTCGACACAAAAGATTAGTTTTAGTTCAATAAAACTGATGCATACAAAAGAGTGATACGTATATATATATATATATATATATGTGTGTGTGTGTGTGTGTGTAAAGCAGTAAACTCGCACTAAGAAAAACTTAAAAATTTAAAATATTTAAAACAATACAAAAGGGATAAACACACACACACACACACACACACACACAAAACAATATTTCGGCCCATAACAACGGTGCCCTCTCCGCGTTACGAGTGCTTTATTCCAGATCGACCTTGTTTGGAACGAAAATGAAAAGTTTGTTTAATATTTTAACTGAAAATCGCTAACCTAACCTAACCTAACCTAACTGGGCTGTAACCTAACCGAATTTAACGTGACCTAACTTAAACTAACCTAACATAAATTTAACTGTCATGCGTAAGGTCAAGATTTTCGACATTATGCAAATTCAAAAATTTTGGAGTCGGTGCATCGACATTGTTCCGATAACCCCCTCCCCCGTCCCCCTCATTCAAGTTAAAATAAAGTTAAAAATGGTAATCCAGCAACGGAGATACCCGAGGATATACAAATGTCGGTTGTGGCCAATCGTAATCTCTTTTCTCTTATATGTAGAGTTCCAAACGATTCTTAACTCTTTGTTGGGCGGTGTGACTTTACTGATTTTGTTTTGGCTAACGCCAGACGATTTCATTTAGTCTCGGAAAGACTCTGTGCAGTAAAAGATTAAGCAAACGTCTCTTAACCCTTTAACCGCACAGAGGTCTTTCCGCGACTGAATAAAATCGTCTGGCGTTAGCCAAAACAAAATCAGTAAAGTCACACTGCGGGACAAAGGGTTAATTTAGATAAATTGTAAGAAATGGAACAAGTATTTTGTCGGAAAAGAGAGGAAGCGACACAGTTATCATACATTTCCGGCGGTAGTACTTCTAAAATTAATGTATAAAAGATAAGGTAACGAGTTTGTTTTGTTAGTTTTCGCTACGAATGGTTGCATGTAGCTTGCTTTCTTGCTTTCTTCCATGCATGCATCGTTGATCGACCGTGCTTTCGCTGCTTTCTTCGAAGCTCACCCTCCGTCCGCCCGTCCGTGTTCCCCCTTTCCAGTTTTCAGCTTTCCCCTCAGATCTCCGTCTCCTCGTTCCCCTTTAAAAGCAACTCTCGTGACCCCTTTCAAAGCATCTTGCGTCCTCAGCAGCCTGATAAACACCATCGTCTGTCATTCAGACTAGGGCAAGCTCTTTCTCTCTCTCTCTCTCTCTCTCTCTCTCTCTCTCTCTCTCACTTTCTCCCTCTTTCATTCTTTTTCGTCTCATAAAACTTAACTTTCGAACCTGTTTATTCGCCTGAATTATTTAATCATTCTTTGTAATTTATTTTTCCGCTTTGTTCTTGTTTTTTCCTTCTTCAGGAAAATCCATTTGACGGATAGAGCAACTGTTGAATGCATGAAGTCTCACGTACGTTTCTTCTTAGTCTTTATTTGTTTATCATGCAAGAATTCTGTAAAGAAACTTAATTCCATTCATAGAAAAATATAATTAAATATACAAAAAAGAAGAGTCACTATCAGACAAAAATGTTTATCCAAAACTGCTCTTTTTTAGAGAGATTGTTTTATTATATATAAATTTTGCCCTCATTTTTAATCATCGTTCTTTAAAACACGTTTTGTGTATGAATATTCAATTAGCGTCATGAAAGGATGTTGAGACAAGAACTATGTACCGTAAGTATTTGTGTATAGTCTCTTTAATTAAATAGCACTTTGGCTGACAAAGAAAATTACTTTTTTTATTTTTACAAAATTCTAATTAATTTATTAAAGTTACCGTGATAATAAATTTTTTTTAGATCTAAGCGAAATAAATTTTAATATATAATTACATTACTACAAGCAAAAAGGTATACCTCTTTTATTAATTAATTGTACTTGCATTTGATGGAATGGTAAAGCGAAGAGCCATCCCATTTAGCCTCGCATAAAGGAAAATACGAGAATGTTTATATGTTATATTCGTGTTTGGCTTCGTCATTCTCTGCATATATTCGTGTTTGGCTTCGTCATTCTCTGCATAGTATTTGTTCCGGTTTAATTCAAGCTCATAGTCCTATATCGCTTGGGCCACATTGAATTAATCAGCCTCATTTGAGCGCATGTGACACCGCCAAATTCTGTCGTAAAGCACTTTTATATGCTTATGAAACCCATGAAAAGGGTATTTTTCTTATAAAATCAGAGTATAATTTTACTTGTGTCATTAATTTCAAAATTGGGCTTTATGTGATGTGATTTTCATCAATCTTAATAACATGTGAATGTAATTTGTGTTTGTGAAGCAAGCAAGCACATAATATAAAAATTAATGAGATATCTAAACCCAGATTGTGTCAAATAAGCCCCAGTTGCTTAAAGTAATTAAATTTAACAGTATTACGACAGTAGCTTTAAAAATAAGGACATGTTTTTACCCTCTTTAGTTTTATAATTACCCAAGTGATGTTAACAACTAAATAGGGCGGGGCTTATTTGACACCAATTTGGATTAAAAACGCAATCGTCTTTAGTGCACAAAGATATATATATATATATATATATATATATATATATATTATGTATATTATGCAAGCTTGTATAAATGCATCGAATGTCATGGGAATCCTTTAAGCCTGATAGGAATCGACATCCCACGAGTGCCTCTGGTGCCAAAATATATTAGAAATGTGTAAATAACGAATTTTGGCAGAGCGTAGCTTCGATCATCAAACCTTATCTTCAGAAAATTTAAAATTCTTTTTTCTCTTTTGGTTTGACAATAAGAGACTGCTCAAAGGAAGTACATGCTGGTTCTAGAACTATAATGACTGGCTACAGAGCAGTTTATTGAATGAACACTTAATAAACACACAGCGAAATGTTTAATTTGACAATTTTTGCTTTCAATACAGCTTGACAAAGACGTACAGACAGGAAAAAATTAAAATATGAAGCGAGCTGGTCCAAGTTACTCTATACGAAAGACTGGACGAAAAAAATCGAAGCCTCGCTTATTTAGAACAAAATCGTGACTGGATATAATTACCTCAACAGACAACTCTTTTGAATAAATACATCTTTACCACTTACGGTAAAACATCGTTTTATATTTACGTAAATGAACTATTTTGGAAAAATGTGGAAAATTCCCCCAAAATTTCTTTAGTGAAGTTTATGCATATGAAATGTGTATGATTTTTTTTTTGTTATGCCTTAAATGAGATGTGCTTTACAGTGACTTCTTTTTATGAAAATAAATAGTTAAATAAAACAGACAATTTCATGTGGATGGAACAGTATTAAGTTTTGAATTGTAAATTACGTAAAAATGAAAAAAAAAATGTTGTAACATCCGAAATTAATGTCTTTGTGTGGTCATACTTTAATTAAGGGAAATGGGTAGGAGTAGGGGAGGGGGGGGGACTAATATTTGAACTAACCCAAAATGAAGTTAATAGAAAATAAAAACAAGTACAGTAATTGATATCACAATCAATATTGGGTTGTATGACACATCTGTCAGCACAGCATACCACCTAACCTAACTTAACTGAACCTAACTTTCATATATACTGTATATATATATATATATATATATATATATACAGCGTGTGTATAACTGTGTGTATATATATAATAGAGAGGTGGGACAAACCCGATGTATAGAAAGAGCTGATTCACTTCTTTTAAATTATTTTCAAAGTTTTGGCCGCAATTACACATCTAAATCAGAGCCGGAAGCAGTTGGGAACCATATATTATATATATATATATATATATAATATATATAACACGAACTTTATTGCGGATATAAAAACAACTCCAACTATTATCTCAGCCCACAATATAATTGAGTTATCAACAAATATGGCGATAACTTTAAAAAACAATACACATACGAAAGGAAGAAGCCAAAATTAGGGCTTTAACTTAAACTCCAAGGCCATAAATTGGAAGAAATCAGATCACACATGGCCCAAATAGAGTGGAGAACAGTTTTCGAGAATAAAACAACTGAGGAAATGCTAACAACCTTGGAAGAAAAGACGCTGAGAATTTTGGAAAAATATGCTTCGAAAGCACAGCCAAAAGGAAAGAGGAACTGGTAGAAGGCAAAAGAGAAGAATATTCCGCAAAGAAAGAGAGTAGCGACGAAGTTAGCTAATTGCGGAGACAACAATGCCAGGAAAGAAATACAAGAAAAACTGGAGAGAATCGACTGGGAAATACAAACTCTGATAAAGGGCCATACAGAGAGGGAAGAGGAAAAGGCGGTAGAAACAATAAAGGAAAATCCAAAATACTTCTACAGCTATGCGAAAAGGAAAACAAAAATGCGCGCTACTATCGGCCCTTAAGGAAAGGAAATAATGAACTAACAGACGATCTAAAAGAAATATCTGAAACATTGAGAGCCCAGTATGAATCGGTATTCAGTACCCCAAAAGTGACAAACGATACCTGACATAGATTCATTCTTCAAAGAGAAATTGCAAGGAGAATGTATAACAGACTTTGATTTTATCCCAGAAGATTTAGCGAGAGCTAAGAACAAATGAATCACATTCAGCTGCAGGTCCGGACAAACGGAACGCACTATTAATTAAAAACTGTAAAAATGAAATAAGAAATAACTACACCCTTATACGGATATGGAGAAGATCCCTAGACACTGGGGAAATATCGAGCATCTTGAAAAGAGCAAACATCGTCCCTATATATAAAGGAGGAGATAGATCTCAAGAAAAGAACTATAGACCAGTGTCCTTGACGTCCCACCTCACCAAAATTTTGTAAAGAATAGTCAGAGAGAAAATCTATGACTTCTTGGAGACATTGGAAAGATTCAACGAAAATCAACACGGATTGAGATCAGGAAGATCATGCCTATCAAAACTTACAGAGCATTATAACAATATCCTAGATGCACTTGAAGGCAATGAAAACTATGATGTCATATACACGGATTTTGCTAAAGCTTTCGACAAATGCGATCATGGTATAATAGCACATAAAATTAAACATATGGGAATAACAGGCAAAGTGGGAAAATGGATCTACAGCTTCCTCAGAAATCGACTACAGGTGGTCAAAATTCAAGGTGTATCATCATCAGAATCAGAAGTACGCAGCTCAGTACCACAAAGTACAGTGCTAGCTCCACTCCTGTTCATTATCATGCTAACAGA
This sequence comes from Bathynomus jamesi, assembly GCA_023014485.1. NCBI lineage: Eukaryota > Metazoa > Arthropoda > Malacostraca > Isopoda > Cirolanidae > Bathynomus > Bathynomus jamesi. Next base: position 190,305 of record JAJOZX010000182.1, on the reverse strand, counting down.
CAGAGACAGTGGAGTAAACAGCAACAGTATAGTAACATCATTTGCGGACGATACAAAGATCAGCAGAAAAATCAGCGATGCAAACGAAGTAGAGGCCTTGCAGAGAGACACAAACAAAATATACAAATGGTCAGAAGACAACAATATGACATTTAACACCGAGAAATTTCAGCTCTTGAGCTATGGTAGAAATGAGGAACTTAAAAAGACTGCATATTATGCTTCAGAGAGACAAGAAATTCAGAGAAGCACGAAAGCGGTCGACTTGGGGTAATAATGACAGATGATGCCAATTCGAGACACAAATCAGATAGCAATAAACAAAGCAAAAGAGTCGCGGGACAGGTACTAAGAACGTTCAGAAGGAGGGACAAGACAGTAATGATTCCCTGCTGAGAAACACTGATCATACCAAAACTTGAATACTGCTCAGTTTTAACGTCCCCATATAAAAAGGAAGAAATTAATAAACTGGAAGAAACGCAGAGACATTTCACAGCCAAGATTGATGGCTGCAAGGAACTCATCTACTGGGAAGACTACGTAAACTAAATCTGTACTCCCTGGAAAGAAGAAGATAGGTATACCATAATTTACATATGGAAAATGATTGAGAAACTGGTACCAAACCTAAAACTAAACCCAATTACCATCCACACAACGCTGGAAAATAGGAAAGGCAGAATGTTTAGTGTTCCCAAATTAAAGGCTCGACAAGGGACCTCCTTAACTCTGAAGGAAAATAGTTTGGTTGTCAGGGGGCCAAGAATTTTCAACCAGCTTCCAAAGGACCTCAGAACATTCCAGGGGTCAAAGTTGAAGTCTTCAAGAGAAGACTAGATGCCTGGCTCAGGACGGTACCAGATGAGCCGGGTGTACCTGGCTATGTACGATGGAGAGCGCAAGAGAACAACTCGCTCCTCCACCACGCCAGGACTAGAGGCGGGGCCACCAGCTTGACCTTTGTGTGAAGAAAGACCGACGCACGGAAACCAAACAAGGTTAACAAGATATATATATATTTCTCTTCCTCGTGTGCAGAACGCTCCTCTATACTTACGTCGTTTCTATACATATATATATATATATATATATATATATATATATATATATATATATATATACAGGGTGGGCCGTAAGTTTCCATATAGGAAAAATAAACATTTTTTATGGACAACCATTTTTATTTATATAATATGCTCTACATGGTTGCCATTGTTTTGAAAACACATTTCAATACGTGTTCCCCACTGTTGATGAACACGCATTAGCACAGTTGACGTTATGCTTGTAATGGCGTTGGTGATACGTTCCTTTAGATGATTTATGTCTCGTATCTTTTCCTGATACACCATGGCCTTCAAGTGCCCCCAAAGATAGAAATCAAGGGGGGTGAGATCTGGGGATCTGGGAGGCCACTCCACAGGACCACGCCGACCAATCCAAGCATCCGGAAACTGCTGCTGATCCAAATACCGACGCACGTGAAGACCATAATGAGGTGGAGCTCCATCTTGCTGGAAGTAAACTGGAAGTTACCTTCCTCGTTTAGCAGGATGGGAAAATCTCTTCTTGCAACATGTTAAGATACCTTTCGGCATTAAGATTTCCACTGACAAAAATTGTCCAATAATTCTGTCACCCCATATCCCGGCCCACACCATCACTTTACCGGCACCTTGCATCTTCGTCGGACTCAGCCAGTTAGGGTTAGCATTACTCCAATAACGTATGTTTTGCCGATTAACCTCTCCATTGACGTAAACATTTGCTTCATCAGTAAACAAGATCTTACACGCATATTCTTAGGGTATCTGAAACATAAAAACAAACGTTTAATTTTTCCTATGTATGGAAACTTACGGCCCACCCTGTATATATATATATATATATAGTAGTGTGTGTATGTGTGTGTGTGTGTGTGTGTGTTTGTATGTGTGTGTGTGTACGTAGTGTATGTATAGGTAACTGAATATAGGTGGGGTTGAGTGTGTGTTAAGTTACCGATGTAGTGGGGTAATTGTTTTTGTGCGGTATCTCGGAACATTAAAGCATTCCTAAAAATTTAGAAATGTTTTTACTGTCCGAAAAAAGATGGGTAAAGCCGGATATAGGTTATGTTAAGCTAGGTTAGGTCAGTTAAAGTTAGTTTAGGTTAGGTTAGCTAGTAACTCACTATCCAGAACACTAGAAAACAGCCTTCGAGCCCCAACTGTGTCCGATTTATTGTTTACGCCTTCTCGATTCGATGGTACTAAAGCCAGGTTAGGTTAAATTAAATTAGGTTAATTATTTTTTAAGGTATGTAAATTTTAAAAAGTTACTACTTCGCTTATGGAATGTGTGTGTGTGTGTGTGTGTGTATTTTACTGAAAGTTCCATTACCTCCTATTTGCAACTAATTTTTGTAATAATTAGATCATACTTTCGGTAGGATCTAATTGTTCTAGGACTAATAAATGTTGCTTTGCTTGTACAGTTGATTAAAAAAATCGGGATACATCTTGGTCACACCTACATTACGACTAAATGCACCCCCAGTTATTGAAACTGATGTTACCTGACTGGGCCAGATGGACTTTAGGTCAGTTTAAAGTAAATTTGATTGGATAAAATAGTTAAGTTGAACTGTATCAGGTTAGACTACGCCAGATGAGGTTAAGTTTGATTTATTTGGCAATGTCGAAGTAGTTGAAATGTCAGTAATATATATATATATATAATATATATATATATATATATATTAAATGTAAAATAATAAAAACCAGTAATAATAATAATAATAATAATAATAATAATATAATTAATAAACTAATATCATTTCCATTATATTACTTTTATATAGGTAAAATTCAAAACCTTTATTGTATTTCGCGGTGCTCAGAAAACTGGGCTACATTAACTCCAAATATCATAAAACTTCACTATTAAAATTAGAATGGATACGAACCTTCGCTTACGTTCCATATGACATTTAATCGGCCCAAGTGAAAATTAGTTAAAAGCATTTTCAGGTAACAACCATCCATCGAATACTTTCAGCGCGATTGAACGCAAAATTCAATTTATTCGCAGACAACTTGCACGTACGTATGTACTGATAATATTTTTTTTTTGCTCCCCCAAACTGCAGTTCTACAGTTCACAGTTATATACATTTTTTTTTCAGCTCTTAAATAAAAGGATTTAGATATTTTTTCAGCTCTTAAATAAAAGGATTTAGATATTTTTCAGCTCTTAAATAAAAGGATTTAGATATTTTTCAGCTCTTAAATAAAAGGATTTAAAATAAATTTAGAATTTAGTTTTCGGGTATTGATAAATTATCAAGTATTGATAAATGTGTGGATCATATGAGGGGTCCCGCGTCTTACGGTACCTAAGCGCCAAAATTAAAATTCGCCAGAAATCGCCTTCAAAGTTCAGCAATATTCTCGCAATAGTATCTCTGTTATTAATTGAGCTAGAACGTTCATTTTTGGCTAAATTAGATTCTAAGTATGCTAATGAAGATGTTGATGAGTTTTTGGAATAGATTTTCATATTTTATATTTTATATTTATATTTTTTTAATTTTTTGATTTTCTTATTATGCCGAACTTTGGGTGAACTTTTGGCTGGCGATAGAGGTGAAAAAGTAATTCGCTTCATAAGGTTTTTCAACCATACTTCTAGTGTCGTAAGGTCATTATAACCCAAACCACGCGATAGAGGAAGGGTGAAAATAGTGATATCCATCAAAAACACGTTTTCGCCTGTGGTGGCGCTTAGGTATCTTAAGACGCGCGACCCCTCATATATTAGCGAAATTCAGTCGTTAGTTATGCGGTCCTTATGGAGTTGGTAAACTCAAAACAAACTCCTCATTTATTTACTTATTTTGAGACTTTAGGGTACGCAGTAAACGAAGCTAGTAAAAAACCGACGCGCGGAACCACTGACAAGTTGACAGCGATATTTAGAATCCTACAATTTATTATCTCCAAATTAATATGGCTTCCATAATAATAATAAAAAAGGCTATTTTAAATCTTATGAACAATGCAAATATAATTAAAGAGAACAAAGAACTAATGATATCGATAGTTATGGATTTGAGTAAGGTGTTTCATGTAATAGACCATAATATTCTACTTAATAAATTATATTGTTACGGCTTTAGAGGAGCAGTCAGTTATTGGTTTAAAAGTTATTTGTCCAATAGATATCATTTTGTATCAGTAAATAAGGTTTGTTCAACTAAAGTGCTGTCAAACATGGTGTGGCACAGGGCTCAGTTCTGTGTCCACTGTTATTTTTACTATATATAAATGACCTTCCACGTTCATCTGATATACTGAACTTCATAATGTTTGCAGATAATACAACTGTGGCTTTTTCTCGCAAAGATATTAATTCAGCTAAGAATATATTTAATTCAGAATTCATCAGTGTAATAAAATGGTTGACCACCAATAAACTCTTCCTAAATACCAGTGAAACAAATTTCATGATTTTTACTAATAAAAGAAATGTATATCTTGATGAACTTAATGTTAATGAAATCGCCATAAAGGAGTGTACTGCAACAAAATTTCTTGGTGTAATATTAGATAAGAATTTGCAATGCAGTGATCATGTAAATTATATCGCGAAAAAGATTTCAAGGAGCTTTGCTATAATGTTTAAACTTAGAAATGTAGTCCCTAAACAAGTTTTATTGACTCTTTATCATACTCTTGTTCTTCCTTATATAACATACTGCACCCTTGTTTGGGGAAACTCCGCTAACAACGCATTAAATGGTATCTTTGTCATCCAAAAAAGAGCAATAAGGCTATTATTATGTGACGCTGATTTCCTTGATCACTGTAGTGCATTATTTAAAGAGCTAAAACTAGTAAACCTCAATGATGTACTTTTAGTTCAATTAACTCACAAGCTCAGTCTTAAAACTTATGACCTAAAATTATTTTTCAGTACACGAACTTATGATGAAACGTTGGGAAGCACTTTGATATGTAATGAAAATGTGAAGACCTCATTTCACATTTTTTAGAGTTCTAAAAACTTTTTACTATGCTTTGCAAGCAAAATCTGGACTATGCAATGCTACAAAAACTCTTTGTCTCTGTGTAGAGAGTGTATAAAACCGTACTAAACCTTTATGAGGCCCATGAAAAATGTTTCTAGATATTGATTGAGTGTTTTTCCTAGTTTGTCTTTTTCCTTATGCAATCATAATTAAGGTATAACTAATTTCTGCTGCAAGGCTAATTATTTTATGTTGACAGAGGTATATATATATACAGGGTGTCTCGTAAGTCTGGAACCATAGGCAAAATGATAAAAACGGCAATAAAAACGCCGAAGAGACTTTTGGGGACTATTTATGAAATAAGCGAGGATGGTAGCGGCTGTGTCATCGTCGGTAGATGTCCTCGGAGGTCCACTGCGTGGTTTATCTCCTATGGATCACGTTTCCCTGAACTTTGCTACAAGTTTGCCGACACAGCTGTGTGTTATCGGTGCGCGGTCCGGATGCAATCTGTTAAATTCTTCAGCGACCTCCCTCTGACTCCGATTTCCTACGAGCAGAATTACCTGGATGTGTTCTTCCTTATTCAAAGACATCATGGGCACTTGCATAAACGGAAGAACATGAATTACTTATTTTACCCTATGGTTCCAGACTTATGGGACACCCTGTATATACAGGGTGTCCGAGAATTATCTGTACAATTTTTGGCTGTTATTAAAAGTCAACCATGAAGTGTAGAAATTCCAGTGTTGTCCTATTTTACAGAGAATCTCATTAAGTTTTTTCTGATACCACGTTTTGACAAGTTTTTTAGAAATGTACGCGGGTGACAGACATTGATGATTTAAAAGCAAGAATCACAGCTGCTATTGAGCGAATTGATGTGGATATGCTGCAGCGTACATGGCAACATTTGGAGTATCGACTGGATGTTTTGCGAATCACTAATGGTGCACATATCGAATGTTTGTAACAACGTTACTTTAATAAAAGAAACTTTTGAAAATACAGAGTCTAAATAATCTTGTTTAAGAATTTTACGTGAGTTATCAAGAATTTTATTAAAAGATGAAATTGTACAGATAATGTTCGGACACACTGGAATTTCTAAAAAACTTGTCAAAACTTGGTATCGGAAAAAACTTAATGAGATTCTCTGTAAAATGGGACAACACTGGAATTTCTACACTTCATGGTTGACTTTTAATAACAGCTAAAAATTGTACAGATAATTCTCGGACACCCTGTATATATATATATATATATTCTTACTGGTGTGAATAAAAATTTTCACTTGTGTGTTGAGGGGGGAAAAGCTTGGAAACCACTAACAAAGCCAATAAAAGATGAAAGAAAAGTTGACATTTTCACAAAAGGAATACAAATGTGAAGAAAATTTAGTGTTGAATTAATAGATATGCAAAAATACTATTGAAAATATCAGCAACAGTAAAGTTGGTTGGTGTGAATGATAATGCGAGGGATAATAGTAATGTCGGGTAAGTAAAAATAGGTCCATTTTCTGAGAGATGGGAAAGATACTAGGGGCACTCAATATATTTTGCCCCACCCTTTTTTCTTAGCTAAATAATAGGCCATGGGGCTGAAGTATCTTTTGGGCCGTAAGTTTGAACATTCTGTGCTTCACATAACCATATTTTTCCAGTTTGAACATTCTGTGCTTCACATAACCATATTTTTCCAGTTTGAACCTCCCCTCCTTGTATAAAACCGCTTTTAAACGCCCTTGTATAAAATCGATGGTTAACGCAGTTTCGAAAATGGCGTCTGACAGTGATGTGCGTCGTAAACAGAGAGCTGTTATCGAGTTCTTAACCGCAGAGAAGGAAACAGTTGGAAATATTCACAAACGTCTACAAAACGTTTACGGAGATGCTGTTGTTGATCGAAGCACAGTTGGACGCTGGTCTAAACGTGTGAGATCATCGGAGAGAGGGAGAGCCAGCTTCGATGAAGAGCCACGCAGCGGTCGCCCGGCATCAGCTGTGACATCTCACACTGTGCAACGTGCTAACAGCATCATTCGGTCAAATCGGCGCGTCATATACAAGGCGCTATCACTGGAGCTAGGTATTAGTAAAGGAAATGTGAATACGATAATTCAGCAACTGGGATACTCAAAAGTGTGTTCACGGTTTGTTCCTCGCGAACTGACTGAAGATCACAAAGCCCAAAGAAAAGATATTGCTTCCGAGTCGTTGGTTCGATACGAGACGGAAGGGGATGGTTACTTTCACAAATTGTGACTGGGGATGAGATTTGGGTACACTACTTTGAACCTGAAACAAAACGCCAATCCATGGAGTGGCATCACGCGGACTCCCCGCGCAAGAAAAAATTCAAAATGGCTCCCTCTGCAGGCAAGGTTATGGCCACCATCTTCTGGGACATGAAAGGGGTGATTCTGGTGGACATTATGAAGAAAGGACAAACAATCAACTCAGAGGCATATATTGCTACCCTACAGAGGCTCCAGAGACGTATAAAGCGAGTTCGACCGGAGAGAAAACTGGAAGACGTCTTTCTTTTGCACGATAACGCAAGACCACACAACAGTTTACAAACAAGAGAGGCCATCACAAAAATGCGCTTGACTGCATTACCCGACCCTCCATACAGCCCGGATCTGGCACCGTCAGACTTCCATTTGTTTGGGACAATGAAGGATGCTATTCGTGGAAGAAAGTTTCAGAGTGACGATGAAATTGTTGAGGAGGTTAAGATGTGGCTCAAGCGGAACCCAGCGGACTTTTACCAGCAAGGAATAAAGGCCCTTGTTTCGAGGTGGAGGAAAGCCGAAGAAAAGGATGGAGACTATGTGGAAAAATAAAAACTTGTAAAAAAGGTATGTAACTACTCGTGTACAAAATTTCTGGAACTTACAAGGAAACTTGGAAAGAAAAAAAAAAGGTGGGGCAAAATATATTGAGTGGCCTTCGTATCTATCGATCTATCAATCTCTCTCTCTCTCTCTCTCTCTCTCTCTCTCTCTCTCTCTTTATATATATATATATATATATATATATAATAAGTGAGTCGTGATAAAGATATATAGAACTTAATGTGAATGACGTTGTTAAGGACTCTCGTACAATATCAATAACATCGTACATCTGCAGTGTGAAGAATCTTCAAAAATTCGTTTGAGTGAATGTGTAATTAAAATATCAGAAAAGAGTAAAGATTTTATTAGTTAAAAAATGTTAATTAAAAAATAATTTTAAAAAAATGAACCCTGCGCTGAATATGAACAACAGCGCTTGCATACACGGCATCAGAGATCATGTAATACCCATCATGTAATACCAATCATGTAATACCCTATAGAGAAATTTCAGTCAGATCGTTCAAAATTCAGATAACAAAAATACGGGAGTTACGTCATGGCCAGTGACGTAACATCGCTTCCCATCTATCAGCGAAGTTAACCGACATTGAGTCTAGAAAGTAGTTGGATGGGAGACAGTCCTCCGCGTCCAGATGATGTAGCACCTCAAGGTTCGAATTTCACGTAGAGCTATAAGTCCCCTTCTCTCATATGATCTTAGATGTTACGAAAGAGGTTAAACAACATCAACAAACACACGCACAAACACAGTCATTGATTTCTTAAAATATATTTGTAAGAAATTATAATTATTTTTATCTATTTTTTTTAAGTTACTTATTTTCATTGTAATCCAGAATTTTTCGACTGACATCATCCTTTTACCTCATCTTCAAAGAGGGTCTATAAGTAGCTGCTTTTACTCACTTCACAAGAATAGACTTCTGTAGTTGATCAAGTGTTCGAGTAAGACGCATTGATTACGGAATGAAATGAATCGTAACGGTGGATAACGTTTGGGAGGAGAAAAGCTTTTATAGGATAAAACGAATGAAAAACCTGTTCGTTTTCTCTACTTTAAACTGAGAGTAGGAATAGGATTAAATGTGCCCTGAATATAAATTATTTAAAGGGATAACTTCATAGTTAATGTAATAATAATAATAATAATTGGCTAGTTATTATATTATTATTATTATTATTTATTATTATACTTCAAGAACCAGCTGGACAGATTCCTGTGCAAAGTCCCTATCCAGCCATGCGTGGCTGACTACGAGGGCAGGAGGAGATCAGACAGCAATTCCCTCCTTTACCAAATCCCGCAAATGAGGCGGGATGCTGCAGAGGGGTCGACCGCAGGTCGATCCTGAACCGTCGTTCAAACTCCCTAAAGTATTATTATTATTATTATTATTGCCACTAATAGTAACGATTCTTGGGTGAAATGTTTGGTACATATTTTAGAATATATATATATATGATACACACAAACAGTGTGTGTATCATAAAAAACTCAGGGGACCATTCTGAGTTCATTCCCATATATATATTATATATATATATATATATATATATATATATATATATATATATATATATATATCAGAAAGCACTAGAGACGACGCGTGATGTGAATATTTTAAACTTACTCATAACTGCCAATGAGAATTTATTTCTTAATATAGACTTGAAGTTAAAGTAATCATGAAATGATACGTTTTTCGGTTAATGTTAAAATTAACGAAGCATTAATTAACTTTAAGGTATATGCATGATTTTAGACTAGTAAGTTTTGATAATGAGTTCGGAGTTTCGTTAAGTTTAAATGAATTAGAATGAACAGTTAACAATTAACAGAGGACTTAACATGTGAGCTAATTTTAAAAAATTTAGTTATAAATATTAACAAATATGCCTATGCAAGAGAATGAATCCTTAACCGTTATTGTTTTCTCGGTCACACAACCGCTAGTTCGTAGTCCGAGATAACCCCCTAAACAAAAAATAATGCCCTCCAAAACTGTGCATTACTTTCAGTAAGTGGTAATCAGCTTTATATATTTAGGCAATGTTAAAAGATGTTTATTATAAAAATTAACTTTTAATTCTTGTGAAATTTTTTTATTGATATTAAAATTACGTTCGTTCTTAAAGTATAAATGGAGCAAGTATAGTTTGCGTCCCCCTGACGCAAAAGGGGACACAAACTACACTAGGTCAAAGATGGAGAACGTAAACACACTAGGATCTTTAGGAGACATTTTTTAAATGAATCCATCAAATAAAACGTTAAAACTAACGAAAATATTACGACTTAACCTAACCAATCGTCACTATATATATATATATATATATATAAATATGCCTCGGTGGTGTAGTGGTTAGCGTCGCTGACTACGAATCCATCGGCCCCGGGTTCGAGACCCGCTAACGGCAGCCGGTGCGCAGCAAAACTCAGCTGTTCATCCTTCCACACAATAAAGAAAGTGGTTGGTAGATAAATGGGTACCCTAAGTGGCCTAGTGGTTAAGACGCTGAGCTGCTGGTGGGGCGTGGTTCGGATTCCACGTTAAACTGTAAGTCTAAGGTGGAGTGAAAAGCTTGACCTTCGTCAGAATGAACAATTCGGGCGGAAGCTAACCAAAGGTTTTATATATATATATATATATATATTTATTGACGATTGGTTAGGTTAAGTCGGAATATTTTCGTTAGTTTTAACGTTTTATTTGATCAGGTATACGCGGACAAAGTTGGGGAACGCAAACTACACGAGGATAATGCAGGGGAACGTAAACTACACCAGGCACCACAGGGGGACGTAAATTACACTTGCTCCGTATAAATAATAATTCTTTTAAATGTTTATTTCAAAATCAAGGTCGTTGTTTTAATTAGGCATGAATTTCTCTTCTGTAACATTTCCTCTATGCGTTGTGTCGCTCCATTCAACAAATAAACAAAAAAGTCTTAGTTTCTGCATGTATAAATAGAACGACGAAAGTGTAAGGAAAAGAGAAATAGTGCAATGATCTTTTTAACAGAGCTATGACTTATTTTCAATGACAGTTTGTGAGATATTTGATACCTTGCCTTTGACCTTTTGACATATGCTTAACGGAGAATACTGAACTGTGAATGTTCTTTGTAAATGCATTTCTGACCCTAGTTATAAAATGTATTCCCTGAAAAAAGAAACTCAATTAGTAGCGTAAGATCACTGTTGATCTCTGACTTAAATTACTGGCAAACTATAACGTTTGAAACGGCCTCACGTCTTTACATACGAAAGTTACTGAGAGATTCAACCCCGTCACTATCGTCATCATGAGTAATTTCGCAAAGTTAAACTGATCGGGGTCTTCGATCCCACGATAGTGGTTGAGGGTTAAGAGAGGGAATTTCAAGATACACCTTAAACGGTGGAAAATAGAGATATAGGAAAAGCAACCGGGGATAGAAATATGGCTTTCAAGAAATCAAAAGCGAACAGTAGTATGTTTGCAAATAAGCCGGTAGTGATGTCATTGAACGGTGACGTCATTGATCTTTTACTCACTTATTTTATTTATAATCAATCACAATATATATACGAGTATATTACCTAATCGTAACTACCTGTATATGAAATACTTCTTTTAACGTATAATTCGTCTGAGAGCCCAGTAAAGCCTAAAGCTTACGGGCCAAATTAAACAAGAAAAAATAAATATTAATGGCTCAAATAACAATTATTGTATGTCCTGTTAAAAATGTAATGTAATAATTGTAATGTAATGTAATGTAATAATTTAACGTAATAATTATAATAGTGTAATTGTAATATTGTAATATTTACTTTTACAAATAAAGATTGAAAGATTAAAGATACGTGGAGAGAAGAAAAGAAGGAAGGGTCTCCAACCCGCTTCTTAAGACCCCTCCTGTATAGCAGGAGATGAGAAGCTAGTTGCACCTTTCGGGAGGCGGTGGGGCCGCCACATCCTACACCATAGTATATATATACAGGATGTCCATAAATTATATTATCTTTACAAGATGAACTGAAATTGAATCGAATTTGTAAAAATAACTTATGAACCCCCTGTATATATATATATATATATATATATATATATATATATATATATATAATATATATATATATATATATACATATGCAAACATATATATACAGGGTGTCCCATAAGTCCGGCATCATAGGAAAAATAATAAAAAAAGGCAAAACAAAAGCTTTTATTTACAGAACGTGCTCAATATGTCCACCATTGTTTTCAATACACAAATTCAGACGTGATACCCAGTCAGCAAGCACACGGTGAGTGATGTCAGGAGTAATGGTATTACATGCCCCAATAATGCGCTGCCGCAAATGTTCAACACTCCTAATTTTCTCTGCGTATACCAGCGCTTTCAAGTGGCCCCAGAGATAAAAAATCTAGTGGCGTGAGATCCGGGCTTCTAGCTGGCCATTCCACAGGCCATCGACGTCCTATCCAATGACCAGGGAATTGTTGGTACATGTATTCCCTCACTTGGATGCTGTAAGATTTTATGCTTTGTTTCAGATTTTCAGATTTTTCCCCCAAAATGGGCGAAATCTACAGATTTCTAAAATTTATGATTTTTTTTATGCTTCTTTTCAGATTTTCCTTCAAAATGGGCAAAATTTGCCGATTTCTAAGATTGAGGTTTTTTTTTACTAACCACTACGGACTACACTGGATATTACAGTATATTACTGAGTTTCTCCATGAGAACCAACAAATTATTTTCGTGCGCCACCTGTCAGTAAGAGTGGCAACATAACATAAACACGCCACACTCAGTTGACTGTGCGTCGGTTCTTACTAAGTCATCAACAAAACACACTGCTAAAGAAAGCAAAGGGTGGAATCTACAGTACAGATAAATAGCCCTGTTGTTGTTAATGATAATGTTCATTCCATAATTCCAATACAGCACAAAATTATGTATTTTATTGAATTCCTTTTTCCATTTTGTATATATGCATCCTTATTTTGTTGCTGTATACTTGTTCTTTCTATTTGCTGCTTTTTGTCTAGATCATTCTTAAACTGGCCTATAGACGTAGCTTGAATAGTATTCTGGTTTAAAATATTCAGTTTATCTACCTTTCATTCACTAAATTTTGTTTAATTGACCATTTTTGTATTTCTGTTTGGAATTATGAATATTATTGTATATGTTACTTACAAAAATAAACTTTAAAATCAAATGGTAGTTTACAGATTTTGTCTACAGATATTTTTATTGAAACTACAGATTTCTACAGATATTTTGACACCAATCTTCAGATTTTCATTATTTTTGGATGGCAACGCTGAGCGGGTGTTCTGTCGATTTACCTCACCATTTCCATAAAAAACAGCCTCGTCACTGAACAGAATGGTGGACAGGAAATTGGCATCCCGAGCATAAGAAAAATATGAATTATGGTTTGTAGAAATAGAAAAATATGAATTTCTCCTATGATGCCGGACTTATGGGACACCCTGTATATATATATATATATATATATATATATATATAAACCGTGGAGTCAAACAGTGGATTGTATAATGGTCGAAAATCCTGCGTAATCTACTTCCTCATACCATTGATCAGTATCTAATACCCAATCACCGGAATTAGTGCCAAATGATTCTTAGAAAGGCGTCATTTACTGACGAAGGATTTTCAAGTCTTAATTGGGAAAGGATTTATCCTTTAAAGGAGAAATCTTTATTTTTCTTAAGTTACCTTGCTAAACATGAGTACTAAGCCTTGCTAATTAGCATTAATTAAACTGATTACTTGTATTTAGTACATAATTTTAAAAATTTTAAATTGTTTACTTTTAATCTATTTATCATTTGTAAATAATGCATTATTTTAATTTTTTTTTATAATGTAATGCGAAAAGTATCATATATATATATACACTCGTGTGTGTGTGTGTGTGTGTGTGTGTATATATATAATATATATATATATATATATATATATATATATACACACAGGGTGTTTCAGGTCGACCCTAGAAATATGGAAATTGGCGGAATTACTATGACAAATTTCAAATACCAAATACCAAATACAAACTACAAATTCCGCCAATTTCCATATTTCTAGGGTCGACCTGAAACACCCTATAATATACAGGGCGTCCCAAAAAAATGTATACACACTTTAAATACTTATAAAGGCAGTGTTTATTAAAATACATATCATTTTCAAAATGTAATAGAATCTACAGACATTATTTAATTGTTTTGTCAACGCCTGTTTTCAAACTGACGTCCATTCTGGTCCAGGCACTGCTGATAACGCGAAGCAATGGAATCGCAAACATCACGAAACATTTCGTTTGGTATTTGTGTGCATTCTCGTTCAATGGCTGCTCTCAATTCAGCGACTGTTGCAGGTTTTATAGCGTAGACTTTGTCTTTTAAGTATCCCATAAAAAAAAGTCTAGTGGTGTGAGGTCTGGTGAACGCGGACGGTATTCTACGAAACCCCTTCGTCCAATCCACATCCACATCGTGCCAAGTACCACTCGCAATACTCCACTCTTCGGTCCGGATCATCATCTTCATTAATAGCATGGACTAATCTTGGAATGTAACTTTTCCATTGACAGCGCTTCAAAATGCGTTGGACAGACGATTCTGAAATTCCTACCTCACGACTCGCTTGCCGCACAGATTTTCTTGGACTTTGGTGATACGTTTCCAGTACTCTTTCTTGCTTTGTGGGGCTTGTCGATGTCCGTGGTCTTCCGGAACGCTTCTTGTGGACATTCTGAACAGTTCCATCGGCTTCAAACTTATCTCTAATTCGAGTGATGGTAAGTCGCGTTGGTGGATCTGTTTGAAACTCCCTCCTAAACTGTCTTTGCACTTCAACTGCGTTTTCACACTTCCAGTAGCATTTTAGAATGAATTTCCTTTGTTCAAAGCTTAGTCTGACTGCCATTATTAATTCTAATGGGTTTAACTTGGAAAGAAAGAAACATCAATTGAGCTATCAGCTGTTAAAGTGTGTATACATTTTTTTGGGACGCCCTGTATATATAAAGGGTGATCAAAAAGTAACGCAACCCATGGGAAAACGATTTATTTCAGAGCAAGTGCTGGAAGTGGGCACCGTTCTGTGCTTCACACAAGTGGATACGGCGATTCATGTTCTTAAAGGCCCTTTGCAACGTTTCCTGTGAAATTGCATCAACACACTTCTGAATCATCGCCTGCAACAGAAGGAAAAAATCAATTATGTGCGTTTCTCCATGGGTTGCGCACATAATTGATTTTTCCTTCTGTTGCAGGCGATGATTCAGAAGTGTGTTGATGCAATTTCACAGGAAACGTTGCAAAGGGTCTTTAAGAACATGAATCGCGTATCCACTTGTGTGAAGCACAGAACGGTGCCCAC